>CM033473.1:62060967-62168501 GCA_019447015.1 Hymenochirus boettgeri
ACAACCTGATCTGTCTGACATGGGAAGCAAGCAGGTAGGCCTGGCTCATGGTCAGTACCTGGATGGGAGACCAACTGGGAATACCAGGTGTCATAGACCTTTTCTTCTGCTTCACTCAACTGGCAGGCTTTTAAAAGTTCCAGATACAATGACGATGGAAAGATGGCCTGTGAAGATCGGGGGGCTCATCGGGACATCCAAGATGGCTGGGGGCCAACAGCAGCTGCCCAGGATCCCCCAGCCCAGCCAGAGAAGAAGAGGAGACACCCCCAGGACCTGCCCCGTGGTGGGTGAGCAGCATCCCTGGATTGAAAGTACAAGGTGAATGGGGACAGTCTCTGGATGCCTTGAAATCAGCCCAGAGGAAATATCTAGGCCCCATGCTGGAGGGGGAGTAAGAGCCTCTTTTGGCTGGAGGGTAGAGGAGCCCCATTGCCACAGGCTGGTGGGTGAGCGGCGTCCAAGGCTTCAGTGTACCGGGGAGTGGGTGAAAGTCTCTGGCTGCCTTAAAATCAGCTCAGAGGGAAAGGCCAATGGCCCTTGGCCACACCAGCCCAAAATGCACCTGATCCTGTCTGACATTGGAAGCCAAGCAGGTGCAGGCTGGTCAGTACCTGGATGGGAGACAACTGGGAATACCAGGTGTCATAGACCTTTTCTTCTGCTTCACTCAACTGGCAGGCTTTAGTCCAGCTACAATGACGATGGAAAGGAATGGCCTGTGAAGATCGGGGGGCTCATCGGGACATCCAAGATGGCTGGGGGGCCAACAGCAGCTGCCCAGGATCCCCCAGCCCAGCTGAGAAGAGGGAGACCCCCAGGACCTTGCCCCTGTTGGTGGGTGAGCAGCATCCCTGGATTGAAAGTACAGGTGAATGGGTTACAGTCTCTGATGCCTTGAAATCAGCCCAGAGGAAATATCTAGGCCCCATGGCTGGAGGGGGAGTAAGAGCCTCTTTGGCTGGAGGGTAGAGGAGCCCCATTGCCACAGGCTGGTGGTGTGAGTGGGCGGCCAAGCTTCTGTCGGCGGGGATGGGTGTGAAAGTCTCTGGCTGCCTTAAAATCAGCTCAGAGGGAAAGGCCAATGGCCCTTGGCCACACCAGCCCAAATGCACCTGATCCTGTCTGACATTGGAAGCTAAGCAGGTGGCAGGCCTGGTCAGTACCTGGATGGGAGACAAATGGGATACCAGGTGTCATAGACCTTTTCTTCTGCTTCACTCAACTGGCAGGCTTTAAAAGGTTCCAGCGTACAATGACGATGGAAAGGAATGGCCTGTGAAGATCGGGGGGCTTCGGGACATCCAAGATGGCTGGGGGCCAACAGCAGCTGCCAGGATCCCCCAGCCCAGTGAGAGAAGAGGGAGACCCCCCCAGGACCTGCCCCGCCGGTGGGGGAGAGCATCCCTGGATTGAAAGTACAGGTGAATGGGTTACAGTCTTGGATGCCTTGAAAATCAGCCCAGAGGAAATATCTAGGCCCCATGGCTGGAGGGGGAGTAAGAGCCTCTTTTGGCTGGAGGGTAGAGGAGCCCCATTGCCACAGGCTGGTGGGTGAGCGGCGTCCAAGGCTTCAGTGTACCGGGGAGTGTGTGAAAGTCTCTGGCTGCCTTAAAATCAGCTCAGAGGGAAAGGCCAATGGCCCTTGGCCACACCAGCCCAAATGCACCTGATCCTGTCTGACATTGGAAGCAAAGCAGGTGCAGGCCTGGTCAGTACCTGGATGGGAGACCAACTGGGAATACCAGGTGTCATAGACCTTTTCTTCGCTTCACTCAACTGGCAGGCTTTTTAAAAGGTCCAGCAGTACAATGACGATGGAAAGGAATGGCCTGTGAAGATCGGGGGGCTCATCGGGACATCCAAGATGGCTGGGGGCCAACAGCAGCTGCCCAGGATCCCCCAGCCCAGCGAGAGAAGAGGGAGACCCCCAGGACCTTGCCCCGTTGGTGGGTGAGCAGCATCCCTGGATTGAAAGTACAGGTGAATGGGTTACAGTCTCTGGATGCCTTGAAATCAGCCCAGAGGAAATATCTAGGCCCCATGGCTGGAGGGGGAGTAAGAGCCTCTTGGCTGGAGGGTAGAGGAGCCCCATTGCCACAGGCTGGTGGGTGAGCGGCGTCCAAGGCTTCAGGTACCGGGGAGTGGGTGAAAGTCTCTGGCTGCCTTAAAATCAGCTCAGAGGGAAAGGCCAATGGCCCTGGCCCCCACCAGCCCAAATACACTGATCCTGTCTGACATGGAAGCAAGCAGGTGCCGGCCTGGTCAGTACCTGGATGGGAGACCAACTGGGAATACCAGGTGTCATAGACCTTTTCTTCTGCTTCACTCAACTGGCAGGCTTTAAAAGGTTCCAGCGTACAATGACGATGGAAAGGAATGGCCTGTGAAGATCGGGGGGCTCATCGGGACATCCAAGATGGCTGGGGGCCAACAGCAGCTGCCCAGGATCCCCCAGCCCAGCCGAGAGAAGAGGGAGACCCCCAGGACCTGCCCCTGTTGGTGGGTGAGCAGCATCCTGGATTGAAAGTACAGGTGAATGGGTTACAGTCTCTGGATGCCTTGAAATCAGCCCAGAGGAAATATCTAGGCCCCATGGCTGGAGGGGGAGTAAGAGCCTCTTTTGGCTGGAGGGTAGAGGAGCCCCATTGCCACAGGCTGGTGGTGAGCGGCGTCCAGGCTTCAGTGTACCGGGGAGGTGAGGGGTGAAAGTCTCTGGCTGCCTTAAAATCAGCTCAGAGGGAAAGGCCAATGGCCCTTGGCCACACCAGCCCAAATGCACCTGATCCTGTCTGACATTGGAAGCAAGCAGGTGCAGGCCTGGTCAGTACCTGGATGGAGGGAGACCAACTGGGAATACCAGGTGTCATAGACTTTTCTTCTGCTTCACTCAACTGGCAGGCTTTAAAAGTTCCAGCTACAATGACGATGGAAAGGAATGGCCTGTGAAGATCGGGGGGCTCATCGGGACATCCAAGATGGCTGGGGGCAACAGCAGCTGCCCAGGATTCCCCCAGCCCAGCGGAGAGAAGAGGGGAGACCCCCAGGACCTGCCCCTGCTGGTGGGTGAGCAGCATCCTGGATTGAAAGTACAGGTGAATGGGTTACAGTCTCTATGCCTGAAATCAGCCAGAGGAAATATCTAGGCCCATGGCTGGAGGGGGAGTAAGAGCCTCTTTTGGCTGGAGGGTAGAGGAGCCCCATTGCCACAGGCTGGTGGGTGAGCGGCGTCCAGGCTTCAGTGTACCGGGGAGTGGTGTGAAAGTCTCTTGGCTGCCTTAAAATCAGCTCAGAGGGAAAAGGCCCATAGGCCATGGCCCGCCCACCAGCCCAAATGCACCTGATCCTGTCTGACATTGGAAGCCAGCAGGTGCAGGCCTGGTCAGTACCGGATGGGAGACCAACTGGGAATACCAGGTGTCATAGACCTTTTTTCTGCTTCACTCAACTGGCAGGCTTTAAAAAGGTTCCAGCGTACAATGACGATGGAAAGGAATGGCCTGTGAAGATCGGGGGGCTCATCGGGACATCCAAGATGGCTGGGGGCCAACAGCAAGCTGCCCAGGATCCCCCAGCCCAGCTGAGAGAGGGAGAGGGACCCCCCAGGACCTTGCCCCTGCTTGGTGGGTGAGCAGCATCCCTGGATTGAAAGTACAGGTGAATGGGTTACAGTCTCTGGATGCCTTGAAATCAGCCCAGAGGAAAATCTAGGCCCCTGGCTGGAGGGGGAGTAAGAGCCTCTTTGGCTGGAGGGTAGAGGAGCCCCATTGCCACAGGCTGGTGGGTGAGCGGCGTCCAAGGCTTTGAGTGTACCGGGGAGTGGGTGTGAAAGTCTCTGGCTGCCTTAAAATCAGCTCAGAGGGAAAGGCCAATGGCCCTTGGCCACACCAGCCCAAATGCACCTGATCCTGTCTGACATTGGAACTAAGCAGGTGCAGGCCTGGTCAGTACTGGATGGGAGACCAACTGGAGAGGGAATACCAGGTGTCATAGACCTTTTCTTCTGCTTCACTCAACTGGCAGGCTTTTAAAAGGTTCCAGCGTACAATGACGATGGAAAGGAATGGCCTGTGAAGATCGGGGGGCTCATCGGGACATCCAAGATGGCTGGGGGCCAACAGCAGCTGCCACAGGATCCCCCAGCCCAGCTGAGAGAAGAGGGAGACCCCCAGGACCTTGCCCCTGTTGGTGGGGTGAGCAGCATCCCTGGATTGAAAGTACAGGTGAATGGGTTACAGTCTCTGGATGCCTTGAAATCAGCCCAGAGGAAATATCTAGGCCCCATGGCTGAGGGAGGAGGAGTAAGAGCCTTTTGGCTGGAGGGTAGAGGAGCCCCATTGCCACAGGGGTGGTGGGTGAGCGGCGTCCAAGGCTTCAGTGTACCGGGGAGTGGGTGAAAGTCTCTGGCTGCCTTAAAATCAGCTCAGAGGGAAAGGCCAATGGCCCTTGGCCACACCAGCCCAAATGCACCTGATCCTGTCTGACATTGGAAGCTAAGCAGGTAGGCCTGGTCAGTACTGGATGGGAGCCAACTGGGAATACCAGGTGTCATAGACCTTTTCTTCTGCTTCACTCAACTGGCAGGCTTGGTTCCAGCGTACAATGACGATGGAAAGGAAGGCCTGTGAAGATCGGGGGCTCATCGGGACATCCAAGATGGCTGGGGCCAACAGCAGCTGCCCAGGATCCCCCAGCCCACGCGAGAGAAGAGGGAGACCCCCCAGGACCTTGCCCCCGCTGGTGGGTGAGCAGCATCCCTGGATTGAAAGTACAGGTGAATGGGTTACAGTCTCTGGATGCCTTGAAATCAGCCCAGAGGAAATATCTAGGCCCCATGGCTGGAGGGGGAGAGGGGAGTAAGAGCCTCTTTTGGCTGGAGGGTAGAGGGCCCCATTGCCAAGGCTTGTGGGGAGCGGCGTCCAAGGCTTCAGTGTACCGGGGAGTGGGTGAAAGTCTCTGGCTGCCTTAAAATCAGCTCAGAGGGAAAGGCCAATGGCCCTTGGCCACACCAGCCCAAATGCACCTGATCCTGTCTGACATTGGAAGCCAAGCAGGTGCAGGCCTGGTCAGTACCTGGATGGGAGACCAACTGGGAATACCAGGTGTCATGACCTTTTCTTCTGCTTCACTCAACTGGCAGGCTTTAAAAAGGTTCCAGCATACAATGACGATGGAAAGGAATGGCCTGTGAAGATCGGGGGCTCATCGGGACATCCAAGATGGCTGGGGGCCAACAGCAGCTGCCCAGGATCCCCCCAGCCCAGCTGAGAGAAGAGGGAGACCCCCAGGACCTGCCCCTGCTTGGTGGGTGAGCAGCATCCTGGATTGAAAGTACAGGTGAATGGGTTACAGTCTCTGGATGCCTTGAAATCAGCCCAGAGGAAATATCTAGGCCCCATGGCTGGAGGGGAGGGAGTAAGAGCCCTTTTGGCTGGAGGGTAGAGGAGCCCCATTGCCACAGGCTGGTGGGTGAGCGGCGATCCAGGCTTCAGTGTACCGGGAGTGGGTGAAAAGTCTCTGGCTGCCTTAAAATCAGCTCAGAGGGAAAGGCCAATGGCCCTGGCCAACCAGCCCAAATGAACTGATCCTGTCTGACATTGGAAGCTAAGCAGGTGCAGGCGGTCAGTACTGGATGGGAGACCAACTGGGAATACCAGGTGTCATAGACCTTTTTTCGCTTCACTCAACTGGAGGCTTAAAAGGTTCCAGCGTACAATGGACGATGGAAAGGAATGGCCTGTGAAGATCGGGGGGCTCATCGGACATCCAAGAGGCTGGGGGCCAACAGCAGCTGCCCAGGATCCCCCCAGCCCCAGGCCTGCGAGAAGAGGGAGAGGTACTTGTTGCCCCCGGACCCTGCCCATGTGGTGGGTGTGAGCGCTCCCGCGTTTGAAAGAACGGTGAATGGGTACAGTCTTGGCTGCCTTAAAATCAGCTCAGAGGGAGAAAGGCCAATGGCCCTTGGCCACACAGCCCAAATGCCACTGATCCTGTCTGACATTGGAAGCTAAGCAGGTGCAGGCCTGGTCAGTACCTGGATGGGAGACCAACTGGGAATACAGTGTCATAGACCTTTTCTTCTGCTTCACTCAACTGGCAGGCTTGTTCCAGCATACAATGACGATGGAAAGGAATGGCCTGTGAAGATCGGGGGGCTCATCGGGACATCCAGATGGCTGGGGGCCAACAGCAGCTGCCAGGACCCCCAGCCCAGCGAGAGAAGAGGGAGACCCCCAGGACCCTGCCCCGCTGGTGGGTGAGCAGCATCCCTGGATTGAAAGTACAGGTGAATGGGTTACAGTCTCTGGATGCCTTGAAATCAGCCCAGAGGAAATATCTAGGCCCCATGGTGGAGGGGGAGTAAGAGCCTCTTTGGCTGGAGGGTAGAGGAGCCCCATTGCCACAGGCTGGTGGGGTGAGCGGCCGTCCCGGCTTGAGTGTACCGGGGAGTGGGTGATGAAGTCTCTGGCTGCCTTAAAATCAGCTCAGAGGGAAAGGCCAATGGCCCTTGGCCACACCAGCCCAAATGCACCTGATCCTGTCTGACATTGGAAGCTAAGCAGGTGCAGGCCGGTCAGTACCTGGATGGGAGACCAACTGGGAATACCAGGTGTCATAGACCTTTTCTTCTGCTTCACTCAACTGGCAGGCTTTTAAAAAGGTTCCAGCGTACAATGACGATGGAAAGGAATGGCCTGTGAAGATCGGGGGGCTCATCGGGACATCCAAGATGGCTGGGGGGCCAACAGCAGCTGCCCAGGATCCCCCCAGCCCAGCTGAGAGAAGAGGGAGACCCCCAGGACCTTGCCCCTGTTGGTGGGTGAGCAGCATCCCTGGATTGAAAGTACAGGTGAATGGGTTACAGTCTCTGGATGCCTTGAAATCAGCCCAGAGGAAATATCTAGGCCCCATGGCTGGAGGGGGAGTAAGAGCCTCTTTTGGCTGGAGGGTAGAGGAGCCCCATTGCCACAGGCTGGTGGGTGAGCGGCGTCCAAGGCTTCTAGTTACCGGGGAGTGGTGAAAGTCTCTGGCTGCCTTAAAATCAGCTCAGAGGGAAAGGCCAATGGCCCTTGGCCACACCAGCCCAAATGCACCTGATCCGTCTGACATTGGAAGCTAAGCAGGTGCAGGCCTGGTCAGACCTGGATGGGAGACCAACTGGGAATACCAGGTGTCATAGACCTTTTCTTCTGCTTCACTCAACTGGCAGGCTTTTAAAAGGTTCCAGCTACAATGACGATGGAAAGGAATGGCCTGTGAAGATCGGGGGGCTCATCGGGACACCAAGATGGCTGGGGGCCAACAGCAGCTGCCCAGGATCCCCCAGCCCAGCTGAGAGAAGAGGGAGACCCCCCAGGACCTTGCCCCGCTTGGTGGGTGAGCAGCATCCCGGATTGAAAGTACAGGTGAATGGGTTACAGTCTCTGGATGCCTTGAAATCAGCCCAGAGGAAATATCTAGGCCCCATGGCTGGAGGGGGAGTAAGAGCTCTTTTGGCTGGAGGGTAGAGGAGCCCCATTGCCACAGGCTGGTGGGTGAGCGGCGTCCTGGCTTGGTGTACCGGGGAGGGGTGAAAGTCTCTGGCTGCCTTAAAATCAGCTCAGAGGGAAAGGCCAATGGCCCTTGGCCACACCAGCCCAAATGCACCTGATCCTGTCTGACATTGGAAGCCAAGCAGGTGCAGGCTGGTCAGTACCTGGATGGGAGGAGACCAACTGGGAATACCAGGTGTCATAGACCTTTTCTTCTGCTTCACTCAACTGGCAGGCTTTTAAAAGGTTCCAGCGTACAATGACGATGGAAAGGAATGGCCTGTGAAGATCGGGGGCTCATCGGGACATCCAAGATGGCTGGGGGCCAACAGCAGCGCCCAGGATCCCCCAGCCCAGCGAGAGAAGAGGAGACCCCCCAGGACCCGCCCCGCGGGTGGTGAGCAGCATCCTGGATTGAAAGTACAGGTGAATGGGTTACAGTCTCTGGATGCCTTGAAATCAGCCCAGAGGAAATATCTAGGCCCCATGCTGGAGGGGGAGTAAGAGCCTCTTTTGGCTGGAGGGTAGAGGAGCCCCATTGCCACAGGCTGGTGGGTGAGCGGCGTCCAAGGCTTCAGTGTACCGGGGAGTGGGTGAAAGTCTCTGGCTGCCTTAAAATCAGCTCAGAGGGAAAGGCCAATGGCCCTTGGCCACACCAGCCCAAATGCACCTGATCCTGTCTGACATTGGAAGCTAAGCAGGTGCAGGCCTGGTCAGTACCTGGATGGGAGACCAACTGGGAATAACAGGTGTCATAGACCTTTTCTTCTGCTTCACTCAACTGGCAGGCTTTAAAAGGTTCCAGCGTACAATGACGATGGAAAGGAATGGCCTGTGAAGATCGGGGGGCTCATCGGGACATCCAAGATGGCTGGGGGCCAACAGCAGCTGCCCAGGATCCCCCCAGCCCAGCTGAGAGAAGAGGGAGACCCCCAGGACCTTGCCCCTGTTGGTGGGTGAGCAGCATCCCTGGATTGAAAGTACAGGTGAATGGGTTACAGTCTCTGGATGCCTTGAAATCAGCCAGAGGAAATATCTAGGCCCCATGGCTGGAGGGGGGAGAGAGAGCCCTTTGGCTGGAGGTAGTAGGAGCCCCATTGCCACAGGCTGGTGGGTGAGCGGGCGTCCAAGGCTTGAGTGTACCGGGGAGTGGGTGAAAGTCTCTGGCTGCCTTAAAATCAGCTCAGAGGGAAAGGCCAATGGCCCTTGGCCACACCAGCCCAAATGCACCTGATCTGTCTGACATTGGAAGCTAAGCAGGTGCAGGCCTGGTCAGTACTGGATGGGAGACCAACTGGGAATACCAGGTGTCATAGACCTTTCTCTGCTTCACTCAACTGGCAGGCTTTTAAAAAGGTCCAGCGTACAATGACGATGGAAAGGAATGGCCTGTGAAGATCGGGGGGCTCATCGGGACATCCAAGATGGCTGGGGGCCAACAGCAGCTGCCCAGGATCCCCCCAGCCCAGCTGAGAGAAGAGGGAGACCCCCCAGGACCTTGCCCCGCTTGGTGGGTGAGCAGCATCCCTGGATTGAAAGTACAGGTGAATGGGTTACAGTCTCTGGATGCCTTGAAATCAGCCCAGAGGAAATATCTAGACCCCATGGCTGGAGGGGGAGTAAAAGCCTCTTTTGGCTGGAGGGTAGAGGAGCCCATTGCCACAGGCTGGTGGGTGAGCGGCGCCCAGGCTTAGTGTACGGGGAGTGGGTGAAAGTCTCTGGCTGCCTTAAAATCAGCTCAGAGGGAAAGGCCAATGGCCCTTGGCCCACCAGCCCAAATGCACCTTATCCTGTCTGACATTGGAAGCTAAGCAGGTGCAGGCCTGGTCAGTACTGGATGGGAGAGACCAACTGGGAATACAGGTGTCATAGACCTTTTCTTCTGCTTCACTCAACTGGCAGGCTTTTACCAAAGGTCCAGCGTACAATGACGATGGAAAGGAATGGCCTGTGAAGATCGGGGGGCTCATCGGGACATCCAAGATGGCTGGGGGCAACAGCAGCTGCCCAGGATCCCCCAGCCCAGCTGAGGAGAAGAGGGAGACTCCCCAGGACCTGCCCCTGTTTGGTGGGTGAGCAGCATCCCTGATTGAAAGTACAGGTGAATGGGTTACAGTCTCTGGATTCCTGAAATCAGCCCAGAGGAAATATCTAGGCCCCATGGCTGGAGGGGGAGTAAGAGCCTCTTTTGGCTGGAGGGTAGAGGAGCCCCATTGCCACAGGCTGGTGGTGAGCGGCTCCCGGCTTGAGTGTACCGGGAGTGGGTGTGAAAGTCTCTGGCTGCCTTAAAATCAGCTCAGAGGGAAAGGCCAATGGCCCTTGGCCACACCAGCCCAAATGCACCTGATCCTGTCTGACATTGGAAGCTAAGCAGGTGCAGGCCTGGTCAGCACTGGATGGGAGACCAACTGGGAATACCAGGTGTCAAGACCTTTCTTCTGCTTCACTCAACTGGCAGGCTTTTAAAAGGTTCCAGCGTACAATGACGATGGAAAGGAATGGCCTGTGAAGATCGGGGGCTCATCGGGACATCCAAGATGGCTGGGGGCCAACAGCAGCTGCCAGGATCCCCCAGCCCAAGCGAGAGAGAGGGAGACCCCCGGACCTTGCCTCGTGGTGGGTGAGCAGCATCCCTGGATTGAAAGTACAGGTGAATGGGTTACAGTCTCTGGATGCCTTGAAATCAGCCCAGAGGAAATATCTAGGCCCCATGGCTGGAGGGGGAGTAAGAGCCTCTTTTGGCTGGAGGGTAGAGGAGCCCCATTGCCACAGGCTGGTGGGGTGAGCGGCGTCCCAAGCTTAGTGTACCGGGAGTGGGGTGAAAGTCTCTGGCTGCCTTAAAATCAGCTCAGAGGGAAAGGCCAATGGCCCTTGGCCACACCAGCCCAAATGCACCTGATCCTGTCTGACATTGGAAGCTAAGCAGGTGCAGGTCTGGTCAGTACCTGGATGGGAGACCAACTGGGAATACCAGGTGTCATAGACCTTTTCTGCTTCACTCAACTGGCAGGCTTTAGTCCAGCGTAAAATGACGATGGAAAGGAATGGCCTGTGAAGATCGGGGGGCTCATCGGGACATCCAAGATGGCTGGGGGCCAACAGCAGCTGCCCAGGATCCCCCCAGCCCTACCGAGAGAAGAGGGAGACCCCCCAGGACCTGCCCCTGCTGGTGGGTGAGCAGCATCCCTGGATTGAAAGTACAGGTGAATGGGTTACAGTCTCTGGATGCCTTGAAATCAGCCGAGAGGAAATATCTAGGCCCCATGGCTGGAGGGGGAGTAAGAGCCTCTTTTGGCTGGAGGGTAGAGGAGCCCCATTGCCACAGGCTGGTGGGTGAGCGGCGTCCTGGCTTGAGTGTACCGGGGAGTGGGTTGAAAGTCTCTGGCTGCCTTAAAATCAGCTCAGAGGGAAAGGCCAATGGCCCTTGGCCACACCAGCCCAAATGCACCTGATCCTGTCTGACATTGGAAGCTAAGCAGGTGCAGGCCTGGTCAGTACCTGGATGGGAGACCAACTGGGAATACCAGGTGTCATAGACCTTTTCTTCTGCTTCACTCAACTGGCAGGCTTTTTAAGTTCCAGCGTACAATGACGATGGAAGGAAAGGAATGGCCTGTGAAGATCGGGGGGCTCATCGGGACATCCAAGATGGCAGTGGGAAAACCACAGCCAGTCTGGCCCAGGATCCCCCCAGCCCAGCTGATGGAGAAGAGGGGAGTAGCCCCAGGACCCATTGCCCTGTGGTGGGTGAGCGTCCCTGGTTGTAGACAGTGGAGTGGTATAAGTCTTGGCTGCCTTAAAATCAGCTCAGAGGGAAAGGCCAATGGCCCTTGGCCACACCAGCCCAAATGCACCTGATCCTGTCTGACATTGGAAGCTAAGCAGGTGCAGGCCTGGTCAGTACCTGGAAGGGAGACCAACTGGGTAATACCAGGTGTCATAGACCTTTTCTTCTGCTTCACTCAACTGGCAGGCTTTTAAAAAGGTTCCAGCGTACAATGACGATGGAAAGGAATGGCCTGTGAAGATCGGGGGGCTCATCGGGACATCCAAGATGGCTGGGGGCCAACAGCAGCTGCCCAGGATCCCCCCAGCCCAGCTGAGAGAAGAGGGAGACCCCCAGGACCTTGCCCTGTTGGTGGGTGAGCAGCATCCTGGATTGAAAGTACAGGTGAATGGGTTACAGTCTCTGGATGCCTTGAAATCAGCCCAGAGGAAATATCTAGGCCCATGGCTGGAGGGGGAGTAAGAGCCTCTTGGCTGGAGGGTAGAGGAGCCCCATTGCCACAGGCTGGTGGGTGAGCGGCGTCCCTGCTTCGTGTACCGGGGAGTGGGTGGGTGAAAGTCTCTGGCTGCCTTAAAATCAGCTCAGAGGGAAAGGCCAATGGCCCTTGGCCACACCAGCCCAATGCACCTGATCCTGTCTGACATTGGAAGCTAAGCAGGTGCAGGCCTGGTCAGTACCTGGATGGGAGACAAACTGGGAATACCAGGTTGTATAGACCTTTTCTTCTGCTTCACTCAACTGGCAGGCTTTTAAAAAGGTTCCAGCGTACAATGACGATGGAAAGGAATGGCCTGTGAAGATCGGGGGGCTCATCGGGACATCCAAGATGGCTGGGGGCCAACAGCAGCTGCCCAGGATCCCCCAGCCCAGCTGAGAGAAGAGGGAGACCCCCAGGACCTTGCCCCTGTCTGGTGGGTGAGCAGCATCCCTGGATTGAAAGTACAGGTGAATGGGTTACAGTCTCTGGATGCCTTGAAATCAGCCCAGAGGAAATATCTAGGCCCCATGGCTGGAGGGGGAGTAAGAGCCTCTTTTGGCTGGAGGGTAGAGGAGCCCCATTGCCACAGGCTGGTGGGTGAGCAGCATCCAAGGCTTCAGTGTACCGGGGAGTGGGTGAAAGTCTCTGGCTGCCTTAAAATCAGCTCAGAGGGAAAAAGGCCGGCCACACCAGCCCAAATGCACCTGATCCTGCTGACATTGGAAGCTAAGCAGGTGCAGGCCTGGTCAGCACTGGATGGGAGACAAACTGGGAATACCAGGTGTCATAGACCTTTTCTTCTGCTTCACTCAACTGGCAGGCTTTTAAAAAGGTTCCAGCGTACAATGACGATGGAAAGGAATGGCCTGTGAAGATCGGGGGGCTCACGGGACATCCAAGATGGCTGGGGGCCAACAGCAGCTGCCCAGGATCCCCCCAGCCCAGCTGAGAGAGAGGGAGACCCCCAGGACCTTGCCCCTGTTGGTGGGTGAGCAGCATCCCTGGATTGAAAGTAAAGGTGAATGGGTTACAGTCTCTGGATGCCTTGAAATCAGCCCAGAGGAAATATCTAGGCCCCATGGCTGGAGGGGGAGTAAGAGCCTCTTTTGGCTGGAGGGTAGAGGAGCCCCATTGCCACAGGCTGGTGGGTGAGCGGCGTCCAAGGCTTCAGTGTACGGGGAGTGGGTGATGAAAGTCTCGGCTGCCTTAAAATCAGCTCAGAGGAAAGGCCAATGGCCCTTGGCCACACCAGCCCAAATGCACTGATCCTGTCTGACATTGGAAGCTAAGCAGGTGCAGGCCTGGTCAGCACTGGATGGGAGACCAAACTGGGAATACCAGGTTCATAGACCTTTTCTTCTGCTTCACTCAACTGGCAGGCTTGTTCCAGCATACAATGACGATGGAAAGGAATGGCCTGTGAAGATCGGGGGGCTCATCGGGACATCCAAGATGGCTGGGGGCCAACAGCAGCTGCCCAGGATCCCCCAGCCCAGCTGAGAGAAGAGGGAGACCCCCCCAGGACCTGCCCCCGCCCGGTGGGTGAGCAGCATCCCTGGATTGAAAGTACAGGTGAATGGGTTACAGTCTCTGGATGCCTTGAAATCAGCCCAGAGGAAATATCTAGGCCCCATGGCTGGAGGGGGAGTAGGAGCCTCTTTGGCTGGAGGGTAGGGTAGAGGAGCCCCATTGCACAGGTGGTGGTGAGCGGCGTCCCGGCTTGAGTGTACCGGGGGAGTGGGTGAAAAGTCTCTGGCTGCCTTAAAAATCAGCTCAGAGGGAAAAGGCCAATGGCCCTTGGCCACACCAGCCAGCCAAATCGGGCAGTTCTTATGTATCTGGCATGCTCAGCACATGGACGATGGAAAGGAATGGCCTGTGAAGATCGGGGGGCTCATCGGGACATCCAAGATGGCTGGGGGCCAACAGCAGCTGCCCAGGATCCCCCAGCCCAGCTGAGAGAAGAGGGAGACCCAGGACCTTGCCCCGTTGGTGGGTGAGCAGCATCCCTGGATTGAAAGTACAGGTGAATGGGTTACAGTCTCTGGATGCCTTGAAATCAGCCCAGAGGAAATATCTAGGCCCCATGGCTGAGGGGGAGTAAGAGCCTCTTTTGGCTGGAGGGTAGAGGAGCCCCATTGCCACAGGCTGGTGGGTGGTGAGCGGCGTCCAGGCTTGAGTGTACCGGGGAGTGGGGGTGAAAGTCTCTGGCTGCCTTAAAATCAGCTCAGAGGGAAAGGCCCCTTGGCCACACCAGCCCAATGCACCTGATCCTGTGACATTGGAAGCTAAGCAGGTGCAGGCCTGGTCAGCACTGGATGGGAGACCAACTGGGAATACCAGGTGTCATAGACCTTTCTTCTGCTTCACTCAACTGGCAGGCTTTTAAAAAGGTTCCAGCGTACAATGACGATGGAAAGGAATGGCCTGTGAAGATCGGGGGGCTCATCGGGACATCCAAGATGGCTGGGGGCCAACAGCAGCTGCCCAGGATCCCCCAGCCCAGCTGAGAGAAGAGGGAGACCCCCCAGGACCTTGCCCCTGCTTGGTGGGTGAGCAGCATCCCTGGATTGAAAGTACAGGTGAATGGGTTACAGTCTCTGGATGCCTTGAAATCAGCCCAGAGGAAATATCTAGGCCCCATGGCTGGAGGGGGAGGAAGAGCCTCTTTTGGCTGGAGGGTAGAGGAGCCCCATTGCCACAGGCTGGTGGGTAAGCGGCGTCCCTGGCTGAGTGTACCGGGGATGGGTTGAAAGTCTCTGGCTGCCTTAAATCAGCTCAGAGGGAAGGCCAAGGCCCTTGGCCACCACCAGCCCAAATGCACCGATCCTGTCTGACATTGGAAGCTAAGCAGGTGCAGGCCTGGTCAGACACTGGATGGGAGACCAACTGGGAATCAGGGTCATAGACCTTTCTTCTGCTTCACTCAACTGGCAGGCTTTTAAAAGGTTCCAGCGTACAATGACGATGGAAAGGAATGGGCTGTGAAGATCGGGGGCTCATCGGGACATCCAAGAGTGGCTGGGGGCCAACAGCAGCTGCCCAGGATCCCCCCAGCCCAGCTGAGAGAAGAGGGAGACCCCCAGGACCTTGCCCCTGCTTGGTGGGTGAGCACAGACCCTGGATTGAAAGTACAGGGAATGGGTTACAGTCTCTGGATGCCTTGAAATCAGCCCAGAGGAAATATCTAGGCCCCATGGCTGGAGGGGGAGTAAGAGCCTCTTTTGGCTGGAGGGTAGAGGAGCCCCATTGCCACAGGCTGGTGGGTGAGCGGCGTCCGGCTTGAGTGTACCGGGGGAGTGGGGTGAAAGTCTCTGGCTGCCTTAAAATCAGCTCAGAGGGAAAGGCCAATGGCCCTTGGCCACACCAGCCCAAATGCACCTGATCCTGTCTGACATTGGAAGCTAAGCAGGTGCAGGCCTGGTCAGCACTGGATGGGAGACCAACTGGGAATACCAGGTGTCATAGACCTTTTCTTCTGCTTCACTCAACTGGCAGGCTTTTAAAGGTTCCAGCTACAATGACGATGGAAAGGAATGGCCTGTGAAGATCGGGGGGCTCATCGGGACATCCAAGATGGCTGGGGGCCAACAGCAGCTGCCCAGGATCCCCCCAGCCCCAGCTGAGAGAAGAGGGAGACCCCCAGGACCTTGCCCCTGTTGGTGGGTGAGCAGCATCCCTGGATTGAAAGTACAGGTGAATGGGTTACAGTCTCTGGATGCCTGAAATCAGCCAGAGGGAAATATCTAGGCCCCATGGCTAGGGGGAGTAAAAGCCTCTTTTGGCTGGAGGGTAGAGGAGCCCCATTGCCAAGGCTGGGGGTGAGCGGGTCCAAGGCTTCAGTGTACGGGAGAGTGGGTGAAAGTCTTGGCTGCCTTAAAATCAGCTCAGAGGGAAAGGCCAATGGCCACCACCAGCCCAATGCACCTGATCCTGTCTGACATTGGAGCTAAGCAGGTGCAGGCCTGGTCAGTACCTGGATGGGAGACCAAATGGGAATACCAGGTGTCATAGACCTTTTCTTTGCTTCACTCAACTGGCAGGCTTTGTTCCAGCAACAATGACGATGGAAAGGAATGGCCTGTGAAGATCGGGGGGCTCATCGGGACATCCAAGATGGCTGGGGGCCAAAAGCAGCTGCCCAGGATCCCCCAGCCCAGCTGAGAGAAGAGGGAGACCCCCCCAGGACCTGCCCCCGCTGGTGGGTGAGCAGCATCCTGGATTGAAAGTACAGGTGAATGGTTACAGTCTCTGGATGCCTTGAAATCAGCCCAGAGGAAATATCTAGGCCCCATGGCTGGAGGGGGAGTAAGAGCCTCTTTTGGCTGGAGGGTAGAGGAGCCCCATTGCCACGGCTGTGGGTGAGCGGCGTCCAAGCTTCAGTGTACCGGGGGTGGGTTGAAAGTCTCTGGTGCGCTTAAAATCAGCTCAGAGGGAAAGGCCAATGGCCCTTGGCAACACCAGCCCAAATGCACCTGTCCTGTCTGACATTGGAAGCTAAGCAGGTGCAGGCCTGGTCAGCACTGGATGGGAGACAAACTGGGAATACCAGGTGTCATAGACCTTTCTTCTGCTTCACTCAACTGGCAGGCTGTTTTAAAAAGGTTCCAGCGTACAATGACGATGGAAAGGAATGGCCTGTGAAGATCGGGGGGCTCATCGGGACATCCAAGATGGCTGGGGCCAACAGCAGCTGCCCAGGATCCCCCAGCCCAGCTGAGGAGAAGAGGGAGACTCCCAGGACCTTGCCCCTGTTTGGTGGGTGAGCAGCATCCCTGGATTGAAAGTAAAGGTGAATGGGTTACAGTCTCTGGGATGCCTTGAAATCAGCCCAGAGAAATATCTAGGCCCCATGGCTGGAGGGGGAGTAAGAGCCTCTTTTGGCTGGAGGGTAGAGGAGGCCCCATTGCCACAGGCTGGGGGTGAGCAGCGTCCAAGGCTTCAGTGTACCGGGAGTGGGGTGAAAGTCTCTGGCTGCCTTAAATCAGCTCAGAGGGAAAGGCCAAAGGCCCTTGGCACACCAGCCCAAATGCACACTAATCCTGTATGACATGATGGAAGCTAAGCAGGTGCAGGCCTGGTCAGACCTTGGATGGGAGACAAACAATGGAAATACCAAGGTGTCATAAACCTTTCCTTTTGTTCACTCAACTGGCAGGCTTTTAAAAAGGTTCAGCGTACAATGACGATGGAAAGGAATGGCCTGTGAAGATCGGGGCTCATCGGGACATCCAAGTGGCTGGGGGCCAACAGGCAGCTGCTCAGGATCCCCCCAGCCCAAGCTGAGAGAGGAGGGGAGACTCCCCAGGACTTTGTCCTGGCTTGGTGGGTGAGCAGCATCCCTGGATTGACAAGTACAGGTGAATGGGTTACAGTCTCGGATGCCTTGAAATCAGCCAGAGGAAATATCTAGGCCCCATGGCTGAGGGGGGAGTAAGAGCTCTTTTGGCTGGAGAGGGTTAGAGGAGCCCATTGCCACAGGTGGTGGGTGAGCGGCGTACCCTGGCTTGAGTGTACCGGGGAATGGATGTGTGAAAGTCTCTGGCTGCCTTAAAATAGCTCAGAGGGAAAGGCCAAAGGCCCTTGGCCACACCAGCCCAAATGCACCTAATCCTGTCTGACATTGGAAAGCTAAGCAGGTGCAGGCTGGTCAGCACTTGGATGGGAGACAAACTGGGAATACCAGGTGTCATAGACCTTTCCTTCGCTTCACTCAACTGGCAGGCTTTTAAAAGGTTCCAGCGTACAATGACGATGGAAAAGGAATGGCCTGTGAAGATCGGGGGTCATCGGGACATCCAAGATGGCTGGGGGGCCAACAGACAGCTGCTCAGGATCCCCCAGCCCAGCTGAGAGAAGAGGGAGATCCCCAGGACTTTGCTCCTGCTTGGTGGGTGAGTGGGGGGGCATCCCTGGATGAAAGTACAGGTGAATGGGTTACACAGTCTCTGGATGCCTGAATAAATCAGCCCGAGGAAATATTAGGCCCCATGGCTGGAGGGGGGGAGGTAAGAGCCTCTTTTGGCTGGAGGGTAGAGGAGCCCCATTGCCACAGGCTGGTGGGTGAGCGGCCGTCCCTGGCTTGAGTGTACGGGGTGGGTGAATGGGTGTGAAAGTCTCTGGCTGCCTTAAAATCAGCTCAAGAGGGAAAGGCAATGGCCCTTGGCCACACCAGCCCAAATGCACTGATCCTGTCTGACATTGGAAGCTAAGCAGGTGCAGGCCTGGTCAGCACTTGGATGGGAGACACAATCTGGGAATACCAGGTGTCATAGACCTTTTCTTCTGCTTCACTCAACTGGCAGGCTTTTTAAAAAGGTTCCAGCGTACAATGACGATGGAAAGGAATGGCTTGTGAAGATCGGGGGCTCAATCGGGACATCCAAGATGGTGTGGCCAACAGCAGCTGCCAGGATCCCCCCAGCCCAGCTGAGAGAAGAGGGGAGACTCCCCAGGACCTTGCCCCTGTTTGGTGGGTGAGCAGCATCCCTGGATTGAAAGTACAGATGAATGGGGTTACAGTCTATGGATGCCTTGAAAACAGCCACAGAGGAAATATCTAGGCCCATGGCTAAAGGGGGAGTAAAAAGCCTCTTTTGGCTGGAGGGTAGAGGAGCCCCATTGCCACAGGCTGGTGGGTGAGCGCGCGTCCAAGGCTTCAGTGTGACCAGGGAGTAGGTGAGTAGGTGAAAGTCTTGGCTGCCTTAAAATCAGCTCAGAGGGAAAGGCCAATGGCCACACCAGCCCAAATGCACCTAATCCTGTCTGACATTGGAAGCTAAGCAGGTGTAGGCCTGGTCAGTACCTGGATGGAGAGACCAACTGGGAATACCAGGTGTATAGACCTTTTCTTCTGCTTCACTCAACTGGCAGGCTTGTTCCAGCATACAATGACGATGGAAAGGAAGGCTGTGAAGATCGGGGGGGATCATCGGGACATCCAAGATGGCTGGGGGCCAACCAGCAGCTGCCAGGATCCCCCAGCCCAGCTGAGAGAAGAGGGAGACCCCCCCAGGACCTTGCCCCCGCTCGGTGGGTGAGCAGCATCCCTGGATTGAAAGTACAGGTGAATGGGTTACAGTCTCTGGATGCCTTGAAATCAGCCCAGAGGAAATATCTAGGCCCCATGGCTGAAGGGGGAAGAAAGGGCCTCTTTTGGTGGAGGGTAGAGGAGCCCCATTGCCAACAGGCTGAGGGTGAGCGGCGTTCCAAAGCTTCAGTGTACGGGGAGTGGTGTGAAAGTCTCTGGCTGCCTTAAAATCAGCTCAGAGGGAAAGGCAATGGCCCTGGCACACCAGCCCAAATGCACCTGATCCTGTCTGACATTGGAAGCTAAGCAGGGCAGGCCGGTCAGCACTTGGATGGGAGACAAACTAGAGGAATAACAGGTGTCAATAGACCTTTTTCTGCTTCACTCAAACTGGCAGGCTTTTAAAAAGGTTTCCAGCGTACAATGACGATGGAAAGGAATGGCCTGTGAAGATCGGGGGGCTCATCGGGACATCCAAGAGGCTGTGGGCCAACAGCAAGCTGCCCAGGATCCCCCCAGCCCAGCTGAGAGAAGAGGGGACTCCCCAGAACCTTGCCCCCTGTTTGGTGGGTGAGCAGCATCCCTGGATTGAAAGTAAAGGGTGAATGGGTTCAGTCTCTGGATGCCTATGAAATCAGCCCGAGAGGAAATATCTAGGCCCCATGGCTGGGAGGGGGAGTAAGAGCCTCTTTTGGCTGGAGGGGTGAGGAGCCCCATGCCACAGGCTGGTGGGTGAGACAGCGTCCAAGGCTTCAGTGTACCGGGGGAGTGGGTGAAAGTCTCTGGCTGCCTTAAAATCAGCTCAGAGGGAAAAGGCCAAAGGCCCTTGGCCACACCAGCCCAATGCACCTGATCTGTCTGACATTTGGAAGCCAAGCAGGTGCAGGCCTGATCAGCAAGGATGGGAGCAAAACTGGGAATACCAGGTGTCATAGACCTTTTCTTTGCTTCACTCAACTGGCAGGCTTTTAAAAAGGTTCCAGCGTTAGAATGACAGGATGGAAAGGAATGGCCTGTGAAGAGGTGGGGGCTTTATCGGGACATCCAAGGTGGCTGGGGGCCAACAGCAGCTGCCCAGGATCCCCCCAGCCCAGCTGAGAGAAGGGGAGACCCCAGGACCATGCCCTGTTTGGTGGGTGAGCAGCATCCCTGGATTGAAAGTACGGTGAATGGGTTACAGTCTCTGGATGCCTTGAAATCAGCCCAGAGGAAATATTAGGCCCCATGGCTGGAGGGGGCGTACTAGAGCCTCTTTTGGCTGGAGGGCAGAGGAGCCCCATTGCCAGTGTACCGGGGAAGGGTTGTGTGAAAAGTCTCTGGCTGCCTTAAAATCAGCTCAGAGGGAAAGGCCAATGGCCCTTGGCCACACCAGCCCAAATGCACACCGATCCTGTCTGACATTGGAAGCTAAGCAGGTGCAGGCCTGGTCAGCACCTGGATGGGAGACAAACTGGGAATACCTGGTGTCAGACCCTTTCTTCTGCTTCACTCAAAATGGCAGGCTTTTAAAAGTGAAAAAAAATTGCAACTGGGAGAAGGATGGCGCTGGATTGCTTTACAGCACACAGAGAGGCAAATTTTTCGCGCCCGCCGGCTCTTAAAAAAAAAATGCAATGACGTCATGCGCCTGCGAGAGGCATACTCGCGGGGGTGCGCGCACCCGCGGGCGGCGCTTACCTGGAAGCCGGGAACCTGCCGCACTGAAAACCTCAGGAGAGGAATGACGCGGTTCGGGAAGCTGTATTAGACCCACCAGGGGACGCCACAGCTCGGCTGGCCAGAGAAGGGAAACACAGACAAGGTGGAAAGATAAAGGAGGTGAGATCGCTTGTACTCCTAGCCACACGAGGGACAGGAAACAACGGTGAGAGGGGGTGGGAGCTAGGGTTTTATTGCTTGTGAATTTCCTGTCACACTGGAGGTTGGGGGTTAACCCATTAGTGACCACTGCCATGAAGGATCAGGAAAGATTGAATATCCCTGTGTTATTATCTGTCTTCTAGGCAGGCCACTTACTCAGGCAGTGCCCACACTTCAACTCAGGAGTGCCCACACTTCAATGCAGGCAGTGCCTACACTACAACTCAGGCAGTGCCCACACTTCCAAGCAGGCAGTGCCCACACTACAAATCAGGCAGTGCCCACTCTTCAACTCAGGCAGTGCCCAACACTTCAACTCAGGCAGTGCCACACATACAACGCAGACAGTGCCCACACTTCATTACAGCAGTGCCCACACTACAACGCAGGCAGTGCCCACACTACAAAGTAGGCAGTGCACACATTACAACTCAGCAGTGCCCACACTACAACGCAGGCAGTGCCCACACTTCAACGCAGACAGTGCCCACACTTCAACGCAGGCATTGCCCACATACAATGCAGGCAGTGCCTACACTACAACGCAGGCAGTGCCCACACTACAACGTAGGAAGTGCCAGACTTCAACGCAGGCAGTGCCCAGACTTTAACACTATCACAAGCAGCAGGTTCACATGCATTTGTGCACCAATTTTTACTAAATTCTTTTTTCGCATCGCATGCCATCGGTGTGCAATGCAACCGCGGATCAGAAATGCATGAGATTTGTGACAGTGTGGCCTTACACTGCCTTTAGATACAAAATTAATGCCATTGTTATTCATTTCATTACGTTTTACTTATTTTTTTATCATGTTGGTAACAATTAGAGATTAAAGATGGCCAAAACTGACAGGTTTCGTTACATTTTCGGGAAAATCCCAAAGATCCGAAAACGGAACTTAAAGGGTATCCCACTCGTTTTTTTAAGTTTTGTGAATCCAGTTCTATTGAAGAAACGGGAGGTTAAAGGAGCTGTGCTTACCTTCCGTTCTTCAATAGAACAACACAGGAGCCGGAGACAAGGTAAGAAACGTACCCGCTCGCTCGCTCCCCTGACGGACCTTTTTTCTATGCGCATACGCGATTTAGCGCATAGAAGACAAGGTCCGTCGGGATGTAAGGTAATGATTTTCTACACTACAAATGGGGCCAGTAGTGGTTAAATTCTACTTTTGGGGGAGGACATGCCTTTAAGCCACCACATGAGCTTAGGAACTGAACTGGGGGCCTGTAAGAAAACCGGTTTAAGATTTGAGGGGGGTTTGCTACAGGTATTTAAAATCTTGGTTTTGAGGTAAACATGCCCTTTAAAATGACCACTTCCCTACATTAAAATCTTTCAATCACTCATTTCTGCTATCCACCACTAGGGGTATTGCAGTTTTAAATCTGTGCTTTTATGATACTTGCTTGACTGTATAGCCCCCATAAACATCTACACACAGGAATAACGTTGCTAACAAACTTATTACAGCAATATAAAGGTAACAAACTGTAGTCTGGCAACACGGGAAACACGCTGCAGAGAGGTCACCTTTGGACACAAGCACAAAGTCTCGGTGTGCCTACATCGTAGCTTCAGTGACTATGTGCTACCAGTACGGGACCATACTTTCTAACATGATCCCAGGACTGTATGGTTAACTGTCTATGGTAACTGGTTCAGCCAACTCTATGAAACTATAAGGCAAAACACTATGCCTTTGTGTAGTCTACCACGGAAGGAGATAGATGCATACAGCTACATATGATGACAGGGTTGTATCTTCTGGATAATTTGTCATAGTTACTATATTGGAATGGATTAGGGCTGGGCCAATACTAGCGCGTTTTTAACGTGTTTGTACACGCGGTTTGCGCCCGCGATTTCGCCTGCGATTTTCGGTAAATTGGAAATCGCGGGAGGGAACATGAAAATTCCTGTGATTTCAGATGCGCATGAGATTGCTCGTCCATTCGTGTTTTGGTAACGCATGGTTCACCATTTTTGGTGCGTTACGCATGCGTTTCCATAATGGAAAACTGCCAAATGCATGTGCAAAACGCAAACGCACAAGATAACACTCGCGATTGTGTGCGTGATTCCTGTGTGTTGCAGTGTGGCTCAGCCTTATGGAAGATTCCCCAGCTTTCCGTTTGTTACAAATCGTCAATACATACAATTTGTTTTAACTGAGGCCGATTTAGCCAGTGTTGATTTACAAAACAATAGTGTTGAGTGCTGGGTAAGGTAATAGACAATTTCTTATGGGCAATTATGGATTTTGACCCTAAACAACCTAAATCCTGGTATAGATGTTAAGTGCTTTTTATGAAATGGCAAATGTGCCCACCAATTATATAATGTCAGGAACAGTCCATTAGCAGATTGTTGTAGTTGCATCAATGACAGGGGTAAGTGCAGGATTTCAACAGGGAGATTACTGAATAGGCTATCACCGAACAGGCCTAGAAGGAAGTTCATAAACAAAATACTGTATGTATATACCTATTATATATGGATCATATAACATATTATAATATTCTCTAATTGCCATGATATCATCTTAGTTAGGCCACACAAATATCCCCTTTACTTTTGTTGTAAAGTATATTCATTTATGTTCTGTTTTAGAGAAAAACCGCATCTGCCTTACATTATGATTAGTGCCTTTCAAAGTCAGTGGCAGAATTTTGTTGAATATGCAGTATCGGGATCTATTGGACAAGACAGCAAATTTCCATTACCGGTTTTCCTACAGTAGAGGGAGCCGATAACATCAGATGATGGTGGCACACCGTTTGATTGTTCTGTTTTAAAGAACCACTGAACCTCTCCTACTGTTAAAATTAAGGTATATTATATATACAATATTACTATAAGCTGTACAAACCATCTTAGGACTTTTTCTTTTTGGCTCAGGTCCCATTGTACGTGTCGCAGGGTGATTTGCGCTTAGTTCAGGCTTCCGATTCGCATTTCCAATGCAATGTTACCAGGTAGTTCTCACTATGTGCACTGCGATCCTGTCTGGTATTGGTTTGCATGTGTGCACAACTTGTCGTGCACAGATCA
The DNA here is from genome assembly GCA_019447015.1 of Hymenochirus boettgeri. NCBI lineage: Eukaryota > Metazoa > Chordata > Amphibia > Anura > Pipidae > Hymenochirus > Hymenochirus boettgeri. The sequence goes on from CM033473.1 coordinate 62,084,713, forward strand.
TATGCATGCCAAAACATTAATATGGCCTGAAATGCGGCACACATGGAGTGTTCCGCACGGCAGCACATTGCAAAAATCCTGCATGCGCTGCGTGTGTGATAGTGGGACCTAGCCCTTAATGGAGTAGGTTACAGTAAGTAATGTAAAAACAGCAAATGTACCCAATAGGTGGAGCGATATAACCATAAGATATAAGAACAAATAAAGAATATATAATTTATAAATATGCATATATTTTAATACATCATAATAACATAAAGCCGGCCAGCTATAAATCTACATAAAATCACTAAAATATCTATATAAATATATACATAAATAGATATGCCCCTCAATAAAAAAAGGGACTTAAGGCCCCAATATCAATGGATATCCAATATCTAAATTATGGTGACATCATAAGTGCATATATATATAAATGGCCAACTCAAAGTCCGTACAGTGGACAAAGGTCCTATAGAAGGGGAGATAATAAAAAAGGGTAAAAAAAAGTCTTCTCGGTGTGCGCACACCACAACAAGATTCTCAGGGATGCGGGTCACAGTATACAGCGAACAAATAATACTTCACCACTCCGGAAGTTTTTCATGTAATCAAGTGGTAGTCGTGTCGGTCCCCGGACTATCGAACCTGTGTCCGTGGCTATGCACGCTCTGGGATCCGAGTAGAGTAATACAATAAGTATATTTCCCAGCCAAGTCACTTCCAAACACGCTGTCTGTTTAATTCGAACACCACGTGTCGCTGTTCCCGTCAAACCTTGAGCTGATACGTAGACGTCACTGCTACGCATTTCGCTACCAATAGCTTCGTCAGAATGCAGTGCTTGCTGTCAATCACAGGGCATTTTCAAAACAAAACAAATGCTTCTCTCTCACAGCTCAATTAACAATGTAACATTAAAGGATGATTCCAAGTTTTTATTGCTTAAACACCACGTATGTGCTCCCCCACACTTTTTTGGAATCTTCTGGCCCTTGTAGTAGTGGGCAGGAGGGGTTGCAACTAATATTTGTCTGGCAAAACAGCGTGTGTGCTGGAGTGCTTTTGAACTATATCTCAACAATCTATGTAACATCTAGGTAAGAAACAATGTAACAATCTATAGAACACTCTATAAAACAATCTATATAACAATCTATGGGCACCAGGAGAAGTGGAACAAACAGAAGCAGGGCCTGTATCTATCTCTTGAGAGTATCTCGCTCACCAGAAACCTAAGGGCTAGGCCACACTAGCGCGTTTTCACGCGTTCGCGGTTTTGAAAGCGTTGTTCCCGCGATTTTCACTAACATGGATGGCAGGAACACGAAAGTTCCTGCGATTTCCGAATGCGCATGTGATTGCGCATCCGTTCACGTTTTGCAGCGAGCATTTTTTCGCGCAACACTTGCGTTTTGCTTATAGATAGCAAAAAACGCAAATTTTTCGACAAGCACCTTCATATCAATTGATCCAGCTGTGAGTTGTGCGGTGATATCCTATTTGTATTTTATATATATATATATATATATATATATATATATATATTATATATATATATATATATATAGGTAGTAAAACTTCGGAGGCACTCCTGGGACTTGTATCAAATGGTAACTTTATTACAAACACATCAACGCGTTTCAACCGTCCATCGCGGCCGTCATCAGGATAAAAGTGTCTAACCAAACAATCCTATTTGTAACAAAATATGTGCACCACGCCCCCCGTATTGCCCAATCACATTCATTACAAACCCCTAGCACAAACAATGCGGCGTGTGCGCGTCATGTAAACAGCCAGCGGAAATCCATCGCCACACATCGGCCCGAAAAATACAGACCCAAGCACACCGCATCGTTTGTAGTGTAACATACTGATACATAACTTCCTAAAGTGACAAGTGCAATGATATATATAAAAACCACCGTGATCATATAAAATGTAAAATATATATAAACAGTACAAAAAGTAAAACATCTAACCATACTAACACATCACCTTATAATATTATAAATAACTCTACTAACTTCCGGGTTAAAAATGGCATATAATCGCCTATACATAGCATTACTCTCTTGGAGAGACAATAACATCCAGCCATATAGTAAAACAACCCCACTTCAGGAAAAATTTTTGATATACTTCTTTCCGGAATCAACAAAGTATCTTTGTTCGATCACATATCTAAGACGGAACATCACACAGTTTTCGGAAGGCGGCTACAATTGTGAGGCATACAATGTCAGAACTCGTAACCTCGAAGCTCCCTAGAAAAGATACTGTCAATCCCAGTTGTGGGGCTCCCAGCACAGGGAGACATACCGCTCCCCATTAGTCCCCCTGCCACAAGGCCCAGGAGACCCAGAGGAGCCCCACACAACAAAGGACCTGATCATAGTAATAAATATATATAGTCAAGTCATGTCCCAACCAAGGCAAGGCTCAAATCCTTTTATAGAAAACAGGCAAATGATATCTGTTCATTAAGACCATTAGGAGAGATGGTGTTCAATTTTTTGATCCACTTAACTTCCAATTTCAAAAGTTCTCTATCTCTATCACCTCCATATGTCATTGCTGGTAAATGATCAATAGCTCTCCATCTGAATGTTGCTAGATTATGACCAGCCAGCTTAAAATGCTTTGCCACAGATTGTTCAAATCTGCTGCCACACTCTTTGTCCTTGTGTGTCACACCGTCAGTTTTAACTGTATTCAAGGCCGCTCTGATGGACGCCCTATGGTTGCCCATTCTTTCACGAAGGGTTGTAGTGGTCTTCCCTACATACCCAAGTCCACACGGACAAGTGATCAAATAAATCGTGGTGTGCTTGTACAAGTTAATCTGTATCGAATAGGATTACGTCTCCCCGTTTGTGGGTGTGGAAAGTCCTTGCCAACTAGCATGTACCTACAAGTCTGGCACCCAGCACATTTGTAACAGCCATTCTTCACTTGAGTGAGCCACGTGTCCTTGCTCTCTGAGCGCTAATGGGGAGCGGTATGTCTCCCTGTGCTAGGGAGCCCACAACTGGGATATGACAGTATCTTTTCTAGGGAGCTTCGAGGTTACGAGTTCTGACATTGTATGCCTCACAATTGTAGCCGCCTTCCGAAAACTGTGTGATGTTCTCTAGATATGTGATCGAACAAAGATACTTTGTTGATTCCGGAAAGAAGTATATCAAAAATTTTTCCTGAAGTGGGGTTGTTTTACTATATGGCTGGATGTTATTGTCTCTCCAAGAGAGTATGCGATGTATAGAGCGATTATATGCCATTTTTATACCCGGAAGTTAGAGAGTTAATTTATAATATTATAAGGTGATGTGTTATTATGGTTAGATGTTTTACTTTTTGTACTGTTTATATATATTTTACATTTTATATGATCACGGTGGTTTTTATATGTATCATTGCACTTGTCACTTTAGGAAGCTATGTATCAGTATGTTACACTACAAACGATGCGGTGTGCTTGGGTCTGTATTTTTCGGGCCGATGTGTGGCGATGGATTTCCGCTGGCTGTTTACATGACGCGCACACGCCGCAATGTTTGTGCTAGGGGTTTGTAATGAATGTGATTGGGCAATACGGGGGGCGTGGTGCACATATTTTGTTACAAATAGGATTGTTTGGTTAGACACTTTTATCCTGATGACGGCCGCGATGGACGGTTGAAACGCGTTGATGTGTTTGTAATAAAGTTACCATTGATACAAGTCCCAGGAGTGCCTCCGAAGTTTACTACCTACATGTATCGTTTGTTGGATGCAGCACCCGGGCAATGCTGATGTGTTACGTGAGTGCCGCTTATACTATATTATGCTGTTATATATATATATATATACACACACACACGTGTGTGCTTATCTCTTCTGTTTCACCCTAAATGGGTTATCACTGAACAAGCCCAGTAGGAAGTTCATAACCAAATATATCCATAAATTCTATTGTATATGGATAATAACATTACAGAATATATTCTCTACTTATTTGTTTTTACAGTTAGCCTATACAGATATCATCTTTACCATGTGATTACAAAAAAAGTATATTAATTTAACCTTCTCTTTTAATTTAAAGGGACCTGTCTAATAGAAGTCAATAGGCCCTCACCCCTGGGTTAAAGGATAGTATGCTGTAAAATCAAGTTAGTTTAGGTGGAAGCTGCAGTTTAAAAAACCTGTTGTCATTGGGGTTTTTTTGCTATGCCCCTCCAGATCCTACCTTTGAAGTTGCTGACATCTTACTTGTGCCTAGCTTGTGCACACATACTGTGCAGTGAGATGACGTCACGCACACACACGTCCGTGCACGCACGGAACGAACGGACCTTACACATTGAGGCTGAAGAAAGCAGGAGGAAGCTACAAGTCTCGGAGGGGTAGAGCTAAGCCTTCAGCTAGGCACAAGCAAGATGTCAGCAACTTGCTATAACCGGTGTGCTGTTCTTCACTTCCCACTTCTGTGCCATGAGCAAACCAATAGGAAGACACACTGTTTAAGAAGAGTGTCTTCCTATTAGGAGTAGGAGATGGTGAGCACCGTGCCAGCGAAAGTTTAAGAGGTAAGTGCAGGGGTTAGAACACTATTGTGTGGAAATGCCTTATAATAATGCCTAATAAAAAACGGACGTGCATGCGCTAGCTATCAAACCCACCACTCCAAGAGAGTAAGTACTGTAAATAAACCCAATCACTGCAATCCCTTCAGGCAGCTGCAGGGTTAATGTTAATACAGATCTCTATGCTGCTGTCAATCACAGGGCAGACAGGATATATTTTTGAAACAATAAATGCTGCTTCTCACTAAGGCTGGGTACACACCAGAAGATATTTTTGGCCGACAGACCGATTTACGGCACTTTCGGTCGGCCGAAAATCTCTCCTGGTGTGGGGAGGCTGGCCGCGACCGACCTTGATTGTCAGTTCATCTGGAGCAGACAAACGGACGTGTTGGAAAATCCCGATGGATTGTGCGTCTCCCTACGGGACCGCACGGTGGATCAATCGCCAATTTGTCCACGCCGAATTTGCCGTGACCGACGGACATTAGTCTACCAGCTTGCTTGTAGTGTGCGGTTAGCCGGGACAAATAGCCCTCTGTGTGTACCCAGCCTAACAGCTCAACTAACAATGTAACAATCTATGTAATAGTCTGTGTAACAGTCTATGTAACAACATTAGGAGAAGTACAGCAGCAGACTGAAACCTTTCACTCAGAAAGCAGAAAGGTTGGATTCCAGGCACTGGTAACCCCCCTAAACAAGCCACTGAAAGGGAATCTCCATTGGTACAACTAAATTTTGCTATTCAGTTTTATTGAAGAACCGGCAGTAAAGGAGCTGTGTCTTACCTCCCGTTCCTCAATAAAAGCCGCAGGAGCTGGGAGAGGAGGTAAGGTACTTACCTGATCGCTGCGTCCTCTGGCAGGTCCCAACGGACTCTACCAGTGAAGATACCTTTAATCTGCAAACCCTCTATAACCAGTGCAATACTGGATACCCTCAGCAAACCCTCTGTATTCAGTGCAATATGAGATACCATTAATCTGCAAACCCTCTGTAATCAGTGCAATACGGGATACCCTCAGCGAACCCTCTGTAATCAGTGCAATATGGGATACCCTTAACTTGCAAACCCTCTGTAGTAAGTGCAATACGGGATACCCTTAGCAAACCCTCTGTAATCAGTGCAATATGGGATACCCTTAATCCGCAAACCTTCTGTAATCAGTGCAGTATGGGATATCCTTAATCAGCAAACCCTCTGTAATCAGTGCAATATGGGATACCCTTAATCTGCAAACCTTCTGTAATCAGTGCAGTATGGGATACCTTTAATCAGCAAACCCTCTGTAATCAGTGCAATATGGGATACCCCTTAATCTGTCCACCCTCTGTAATCAGTAGAATATGGGATACCTTTAATCTGCAAGCCCTCTGTAATCAGTAGAATATGGGATACCCTAATTGCAAACCCTCTCTAATCAGTGCAATATGGGTATTATGTTATATTTATGTTATTATATTGTTATATATTAGTTATTACATTGTAATACATTATGTTTATAGTTTATTAGATATTATGTTATTATATTATGGTATTATATTGTTATATTATTATATGTTATATATATCTGTTGTATTCAATTAGATCAACTGGACTTGAAAGTTAGTTCTTGAAGAGTTTCGCTAGTCATCCGACTGCTTCTCAATTCAGAATGACTTGTACAAGAATTGTGGCAATTATGTACCTGGAAAATCCAATTAGCATATCACAGCCAGGGGTTAAGGGTGTGATTAGATAGGGTAAGAGGTGTTTATAGGAACGCCCAGAGTAAGGTGTTAAAACAGCATTGTACATGGCAGACATTGGTGTCGAACCCCCCACCTCTATTTAGGTTGGTTTCTTTATTTTCACATAAATGGCTCCTTAACACCTCTCTTGAACCAGTCACGTTCCTTCGCCAGTATGTTAACATTACAATCTTCAAAGGTATGTCCTTATCCTTAAGATGCAGATACACGGCTGAGTCCTGACCCGAGGAATTGGCTCTTCTGTGCTGGGCCATACGTTGATGCAGTGCTGTTTGGTTCTCCCACATACAAATCAGAGCATTCTTCACTGCACTGCACTGCATTATGATGTGCTTTTCTTGTGTTGGTATTGGGTCTTTCGGATGTACCAATTGCTGCTCAGTGTGTGTTCGGTTTTTTAAAGAAGCAGGGATACGATGTTTTTTGAAAATTCTTCTTAATTTCTCGGAGACCCCTGCTACATATGGGATGACCATGTTCTTCCTCTGTTTGCTTTTCCCTTCACATGTTGGTATTCGTGTTCTTTTTTTCCTTCTACTTCTTTTGACAAAGGCCCAGTCTGGATATCCACAAGTTTTTAAGGGCTCCTCTGAGATGGTTTCATTTCTTTAGCCTTCGCCTCTGTGCTAGTGGGGATGTTCTCGGCTCTGTGTTGCAGGGTTTGATGACCCCCAGCTTCTGATCTAAAGGGTGGTGGGAGTCAAACATCAAATACTGATTGTGTGTGTTGGTTTTCTGAAACTCTCTTACCAGTTTACCATTTTCCTTAACTTCTACCAAGCAGTCCAAGAAAGCCAGTTTGTTGTTTTGTACCTCTTCCTTGTGAATTTAATGTTTTGGTCCACCGCATTAATGTGTTCTGTGAAAGCTTGTACTTCCTTCTGGTGGATTTTAACCCAGGTGTCATCAACATATCAACATATCTGAGGTGTTGAGTGGTACTCAACACCTCAGACTACCATGATAAGGTGACCATGCTCCTGGCCGATAACAACACATATGAGGCTTTAACAAGGGATCCCACCAGCCGTTACAGAAAAGAGTCCTAGACTTACTACAAAAGCTTCAAAAGGATAAAGCCATTGACGAGCAATGTATCATCGCCTCTACCCTGGTGAGGCACATCCATGCATATATGGACTCCCAAAGATACATAAGGAAGGGGCCCCACTAAGACCTATAGTCAGCAGCATCAATCGGTAACATACAAGGTGCAAAATATCTAGCTAACATCTTAGGACCTTTGGTGGGAAGTTCTAAGCATCACATCCAGAACTCTCAGGATTTCACCAAACAGATTGAAGATATAGTACCGTTGTAGAAGTGTAGAAGAACTATGGTGTCCTATGATGTGACATCTCTCTTCACTTGTATACCACCAAGGAGGCTGTTGACATGTGGGGAGAGAACGGCTGGGCCAAGACAGCACTCTTACCAGCAGAACTGATTCAACCCAGAACAGGGTGTGTTCCTTGTTGGACTTGGGCCTGAATACCACCTATTTCAAATACAGGATAAGTTCTATAAGCAAAAAACATGGATGTGCTATGGGATCTCCAGTTTCACCTATTGTGGCCAACCTTACATGGAGGAGGTAGAAAACACAGGCGCTTAATACCTTAAGGGCATAGCACCCAGCCACTGGTTCAGATATGTTGATGACACCTGGGTTAAAATCCAACAGAAGGAGTACAAGCTTTCACAGAAACACATTAATGCGGTGGACCAAAAATTAAATTCACAAGGGAAGAGGTACAAAACAACAAAACTGGCTTTCTTGGACTGCTGTGGTAGAAGTTAAGGAAAATGGTAAACTGGAAGTAGAGGTTTACAGAAAACCAACACAACACAGATCAGTATTTGAGTTTGACTCCCACCACCCTTTAGATCAGAAGCTGGGGGTCATCAGAACCCTGCAACAAAGAGCCGAGAACATCCCCACTAGCACAGAGGCGAAGGCTAAAGAAATGAAACATCTCAGAGGAGCCCTTCAAACTTGTGGATATCCAGACTGGGCCTTTGTCAAAAAGAGTAGAAGGAAAGAAAAGACACGATACCAACAAGTGAAGGGAAAAGCAAGACAGGAGGAAGAACATGGTCATCCCATATGTAGCAGGGGTCTCCGAGAAATTAGAAGAATTTTTAAAAAAACATCGTATCCCTGTCTGCTTTAAACGAACACACCTGGGCAGCAATTGGTACATCCGAAAGACCCAATACAAAACACAAGAAAAGCGACATCATATATTGCAGTGCAGTGCAGTGAAGAATGCTTGTTTGTTGTGGGGGAGACCCAAACAGCAACTGCATCAACGTATGGCCCAGCACAGAGAGCCAATTCTCGGGTCAGGACTCAGCCGTGTATCTGCATCTTAAGGATAAAGGACATACCTTTGAAGATTGTAATGTTAACGTACTTGCGAAGGAACGTGACTGGTTTCAAGAGAGTTGTTAAGGAGGCCATTTATGTGAAAATAAAAAACCAAGCCTAAATAGAGGTGATGACACCTGGGTTAAAATCCACCAGAAGGAAGTACAAGCTTTCACAGAACACATTAATGCGGTGGACCAAAACATTAAATTCACAAGGGAAGAGGTACAAAACAACAAACTGGCTTTCTTGGACTGCTTGGTAGAAGTTAAGGAAAATGGTAAACTGGAAGTAGAGGTTTACAGAAAACCAACACACACAGATCAGTATTTGATGTTTGACTCCCACCACCCTTTAGATCAGAAGCTGGGGGTCATCAGAACCCTGCAACACAGAGCCGAGAACATCCCCACTAGCACAGAGGCGAAGGCTAAAGAAATGAAACATCTCAGAGGAGCCCTTCAAACTTGTGGATATCCAGACTGGGCCTTTGTCAAAAGAAGTAGAAGGAAAGAAAAGAACACGAATACCAACAGTGAAGGGGAAAAGCAAGACAGGAGGAAGAACATGGTCATCCCATATGTAGCAGGGGTCTCCGAGAAATTAAGAAGAATTTTCAAAAAACATCGTATCCCTGTCTGCTTTAAACCGAACAACACACTGAGGCAGCAATTGGTACATCCGAAAGACCCAATACCAAAACACAAGAAAAGCGACATCATATATGCAGTGCAGTGCAGTGAAGAATGCTCTGATTTGTATGTGGGGGAGACCAAACAGCAACTGCATCAACGTATGGCCCAGCACAGAAGAGCCAATTCCTCGGGTCAGGACTCAGCCGTGTATCTGCATCTTAAGGATAAAGGACATACCTTTGAAGATTGTAATGTTAACGTACTGGCGAAGGAACGTGACTGGTTCAAGAGAGGTGTTAAGGAGGCCATTTATGTGAAAATAAAGAAACCAAGCCTAAATAGAGGTGGGGGGGTTCGACACCAACTGTCTGCCATGTACAATGCTGTTTTAACACCTTACTCTGGGCGTTCCTATAACACCTCTTAGCCACTATCTAATCACACCCTTAACACCTGGCTGTGATATGCTAATTGGGATTTTCCAGGGTACATAATTGCCACAGATTCTTGTACAAGTCATTCTGAATTGAGAAAGCCAGTCGGATGACTAGCGAAACGTCTTCAAGAACTACATTTCAAGTCCAGTTGATCTAATTGAATACAACAGATATAATATATAACAATATAATAATATATAACAATATAATAACATAATATAATAACATAATATCTAATAACATAATATAACATAATGTAATTACAATGTAATAACATAATATATAACAATATAATAACATAAAATAATAACATAATATCCCATATTGCACTGATTAGAGAGGGTTTGCAGATTAAGGGTATCCCATATTCTACTGATTACAGAGGGCTTGCAGATTAAAGGTATCCCATATTCTACTGATTACAGAGGGTGGACAGATTAAGGGTATCCCATATTGCACTGATTACAGAGGGTTTGCTGATTAAAGGTATCCCATACTGCACTGATTACAGAAGGTTTGCAGATTAAGGGTATCCCATATTGCACTGATTACAGAGGGTTTGCTGACCAGTTGTGGGCTCCCTAGCACAGGGAGACATACCGCTCCCCATTAGCGCTCAGAGAGCAAGGACACGTGGCTCACTCAAGTGAAGAATGGCTGTTACAAATGTGCTGGGTGTCCTGATGACGGCCGCGATGGACGGTTGAAACGCGTTGATGTGTTTGTAATAAAGTTACCATTTGATACAAGTCCCAGGAGTGCCTCCGAAGTTTACTACCTATATATATATATATATATATATATATATATATATATATATATATATATATATATATATATATAAAAATACAAATAGGATATCACCGCACAACTCACAGCTGGATTCAATTGATATGAAGGTGCTTGTCGAAAAAATTTGCGTTTTTTGCTATCTATAAAGCGAAAACGCAAGTGATTGCGCGAAAAAATGCTCGCTGCAAAACGTGAACGGATGCGCAATCACATGCGCATCGGAAATCGCAGGAACTTTCGTGTTCCTGCCATCCATGTTAGTGAAAATCGCGGGAACGAACGCTTTCAAACCGCGAACGCGTGAAAAACGCGCTAGTGTGGCCTAGCCCTTAGAGTTTCTGGTGAGCGAGATACTCTCAAAGATAGATACCAGGCCCTGCTTCTGTTGTTCCACTTCTCCTGGTGCCCATAGATTGTTATATAGATTGTTTTATAGAGTGTTCTATAGATTGTTACATTGTTTCTTACCTAGATGGTTACATAGATTGTTGAGATATAGTTCAAAAGCACTCCAGCACACCGCTGTTTGCCAGACAAATATATAGTTGCAACCCCTCCTGCCCACTACTACAAGGGCCAGAAGATTCCAAAAAAGTGTGGGGGAGCACATACGTATGGTGTTTAAGCAATAAAAACTTGGAATCATCCCTTTAATGTTACATTGTTAATTGAGCTGTGAGAGAGAAGCATTTGTTTGTTTTGAAAATGCCCTGTGATTGACAGCAGCACTGCATTCTGACGAAGCTATTGGTAGCGAAATGCGTAGCAGTGACGTCTACGTATCAGCTCAGAGGTTGACGGGAACAGCGAACACGTGGTGTTCGAATTAAACAGACAGCGTGTTTGGAAGTGACTTGGCTGGGAATATACTTATTGTATTCTACTCGGATCCCAAGAGCGTGCATAGCCACGGACACAGGTTCGATAGTCCGGGGGACCGACACGACTAACCACTTGATTACATGAAAACTTCCGGAGTGGTGAAGTATTATTTGTTCCGCTGTATACTGTGACCCGCATCCCTGAGAATCTTGTTGTGGTGTGCGCACACCGAGAAGACTGTTTTTTACCCTTTTTTATTATCTCCCCTTCTATAGGACCTTTGTCCACTGTACGGACTTTGAGTTGGACATTTATATATATATGCACCTTTATGATGTCACCATAATTAGATATTGGATATCCATTGATATTGGGGCCTTAAGTCCCTTTTTTTATTGAGGGGCATATCTATTTATGTATATATTTATATAGATATTTTAGTGATTTTATGTAGATTTATAGCTGGCCGGCTTTATGGTTATTATGATGTATTAAAATATATGCATATTTATAAATTATATATTCTTTATTTGTTCTTATATCTTATGGTTATATCGCTCCACCTATTGGGTACATTTGCTGTTTTTACATTACTTACTGTACCTACTCCATTAAGGGCTAGGTCCCACTATCACACACAGCAGCGCATGCAGGATTTTTGCAATGTGCTGCCGTGCGGAACACTCCATGTGTGCCGCATTTCAGGCCATATTAATGTTATTGGCATGCATATGATCTGCACGACAAGTTGTGCACACATGCAAACCAATAACAGACAGGATCGCAGTGCACATAGTGAGAACTACCTGGTAACATTGCATTGGAAATGCGAATCGGAAGCCTGAACTAAGCGCAAATCACCCTGCGACACGTACAAGTGGGACCTGAGCCTAAAAAGTCCTAGAGATGGTTGTACAGCTTATAGTAATATTGTATCATATAATATACCTTATATTTAACAGTAGGAGAGGTTCAGTGGTTCTTTAAACAGAACAATCAAACGGTGTGCCATACATCATCTGATGTTATCGGCTCCCTCTACTGTAGGAAAACCGGTAATGGAAATTTGCTGTCTTGTCCAATAGATCCCGATACTGACAATATTCAACAAATTCTGCCACTGACTTTGAAAGGCACTAATCATAATGTAAGGCAGATGCGGGTTTCTCAGTAAAACAGAACATAAATGAATATACTTTACAACAAAAGTAAAGGGGATATTTGTGTGGCCTAACTAAGATGATATCATGGCAATTAGAGAATATATATAATATTGTTATATGATCCATATATAATAGGATATATACATACAGTATATTTGTTTATGAACTTCCTTCTAGGCCTGTTCGGTGATAGCCTATTCAGTAATCTCCCTGTTGAAAATCCTGCACTTACCCCTGTTCATGATGCAACTACAACAATCTGCTAATGGACTGTTCCTGACATTATATAATTGGTGGAGCACATTTGCACATTTCATAAAAAGCACTTAACATCTATACCAGAGATTTAGGTTGTTTAGGGTCAAAATCCATAATTGCCCATAAGAAATTGTCTATTACCTTACCCAGCACTCAACACTATTGTTTTGTAAATCAACACTGGCTAAATCGGCCTCAGTTAAAACAAATTGTATGTATTGACGATTTGTAACAAACGGAAAGCTGGGGAATCTTCCATAAGGCTGAGGCCACACTGCAACACACAGGAATCACGCACACAATCGCGAGTGTTATCTTGTGCGTTTGCGTTTTGCACATGCATTTTGCAGTTTTCCATTATGGAAACGCATGCGTTAACGCACCAAAAATGGTGAACGCATGCGTTACCAAAACACGAATGGACGAGCAATCTCATGCGCATCGGAAATCACAGGAATTTTCATGTTCCCGCGATTTCCAATTTACCGAAAATCGCAGGCGAAATCGCGGGCGCAAACCGCGTGTACAAACACGTTAAAAACGCGCTAGTATGGCCCAGCCCTAACTCATTCCAATATAGTAACTATGACAAATTATCCAGAAAGATACAACCCTGTCATCATATGTAGCTGTATGCATCTATCTCCTTCCGTGGGTAGACATACACAAAGGCATAGTGTTTGCCTTATATGTTCATAGAGTTGGCTGAACCAGTTACCATAGACAGTTAACCATACAGTCCTGGGATCAGTGTTAGAAAGTATGGTCCCGTACTGGTAGCAACATAGTCACTGAAGCTACGATGTAGGCACACCGAGACTTTGTGCTTGTGTCCAAAGGTGACCTTCATCTGCAGCGTGTTTCCCGTGTTGCCAGACTACAGTTTGTTACCTTTATATTGCTGTAATAAAGTTTGTTAGCAACGTTATTCCTGTGTGTAGATGTTTATGGGGGCTATACAGATCAAGCAAGTATCATAAAAGCACAGATTTAAAACCTGCAATACCCCTAGTGGTGGATAGGCAGAAATGAGTGATTGAAAGATTTTAATGTATGGAAGTGTCATTTTAAAGGGCATGTTTACCTCAAAAACAAGATTTTAAATACCTGTAGCAAACCCCCTCAAATCTTAAAACGGTTTTTCTTACAGGCCCCAGTTCAGTTCCTAAAGCTCATGTAGGTGGCTTAAAGGGCATGTCCTCCCCCAAAAAGTAGAATTTAACCAACTACTGGCCCCATTGTGTAGTGTAGAAAAATCATTACCTTACATCCCGACGGACCTTGTCTTCTATGCGCATAAATCGCGTATGCGCATAGAAGAAAAGGTCCGTCAGGGGAGCGAGCGAGCGGGTACGTTTCTTACCTTGTCTCCTGGCTCCTGTGTGTTCTATTGAAGAACGGAAGGTAAGGCACAGCTCCTTTACCTCCCGTTCTTCAATAGAACTGGATTCACAAAACTTAAAAAAACGAGTGGAGATACCCTTTAAGTTCCGTTTTCGGATCTTTGGGATTTTCCCGAAAATGTAACGAAACCTGTCAGTTTTGGCCATCTTTAATCTCTAATTGTTACCAACATGATAAAAAAAATAAGTAAAACGTAATGAAATGAATAACAATGGCATTAAATAATTTGTATCTAAAAGGCAGTGTAAGGGCCACACTGTCACAAATCTCATGCATTTCTGATCGCGGTTGCATTGCACCGATGGCATGCGATGCGAAAAAAGAATATTAGTAAAATTGGTGCACAAATGCATGTGAAACCTGCTGCATTGTGATAGTGTTAAAGTCTGGGCACTGCCTGCGTTGAAGTCTGGGCACTGCCTACGTTGTAGTGTGGGCACTGCCTGCGTTGTAGTGTAGGCACTGCCTGCATTGTAGTGTGGGCAATGCCTGCGTTGAAGTGTGGGCACTGTCTGCGTTGAAGTGTGGGCACTGCCTGCGTTGTAGTGTGGGCACTGCCTGAGTTGTAATGTGTGCACTGCCTACTTTGTAGTGTGGGCACTGCCTGCGTTGTAGTGTGGGCACTGCCTGTAATGAAGTGTGGGCACTGTCTGCGTTGTAGTGTGGGCACTGCCTGAGTTGAAGTGTGGGCACTGCCTGAGTTGAAGAGTGGGCACTGCCTGATTTGTAGTGTGGGCACTGCCTGCGTTGAAGTGTGGGCACTGCCTGAGTTGTAGTGTAGGCACTGCCTGCATTGAAGTGTGGGCACTGCCTGAGTTGAAGTGTGGGCACTGCCTGAGTTGAAGTGTGGGCACTGCCTAGAAGAGACAGATAATAAACACAGGGATATTCAATCTTTCCTGATCCTTCATGGCAGTGGTCACTAATGGGTTAACCCCCAACCTCCAGGTGTGGACAGGAAATTCACAAGCAATAAAACCCTAGCTCCACCCCCTCTCACCAGTTAGTTTCCTGTCCCTCGTGTGGCTAGGAGTACAAGCAGATCTCACCTCCTTTATCTTTCCACCTTGTCTGTGTTTCCCTTCTCTGGCCAGCCGAGCTGTGGCGTCCCCTGGTGGGTCTAATACAGCTTCCCGAACCGCGTCATTCCTCTCCTGAGGATTTTCAGTGCGGCAGGTTCCCGGCTTCCAGGTAAGCGCGCGCCCGCGGGTGCGCGCACCCCCGCGAGTATGCTCGCGCATGCGCGATGACGTCATTGCATTTTTTTTTTAAAGAGCCGGCGGGCGCGAAAAATTTGCCTCTCTGTGTGCTGTAAAGCAATCCAGCGCCATCCTTCTCCCAGTTGCAATTTTTTTCACTTTTAAAAGCCTGCCAGTTGAGTGAAGCAGAAGAAAGGGTCTATGACACCAGGTATTCCCAGTTTGTCTCCCATCCAGGTGCTGACCAGGCCTGCACCTGCTTAGCTTCCAATGTCAGACAGGATCAGGTGCATTTGGGCTGGTGTGGCCAAGGGCCATTGGCCTTTCCCTCTGAGCTGATTTTAAGGCAGCCAGAGACTTTCACCCATTCCCCGGTACACTGGCAATGGGGCTCCTCTGCCCTCCAGCCAAAAGAGGCTCTTACGCCCCCTCCAGCCATGGGGCCTAGATATTTCCTCTGGGCTGATTTCAAGGCATCCAGAGACTGTAACCCATTCACCTGTACTTTCAATCCAGGGATGCTGCTCACCCACCAAGCAGGAGCAAAGTCCTGGGGAGTCTCCCTCTTCTCTCAGCTAGGGCTGGGGGATCCTGGCGCTGCTGTTGGCCCCCAGCCACCTTGGATGTCCCTATAAGCCCCCTGATCCTTCACATGGCCATTCCTTTCATCGTCCATTCTATCTGACGCTGGAACCTTTTTAAAAAGCCTGGCGGCCATTTTGAGTGAAGCAAAGACAAGGTCCTATGACACCTTGTATTTCCCAGTTTTTCTCCCATCCAGTGCTGATCAGGCCCTGCCCCTGCTTGGCTTCCAATGCGACTGATCAGTGGCCATTGGGCTGGTGTGGCCAATGGCCTTTGGCCTTTCCCTCTGAGCTGATTTTAAGGGCAGCCAAGACTTTCACCCACTCACCCGGTAAACAAACTGAAGCCTTGACTCTGCTCACCCACCCCTGTGGCAATGGGCTCCTCAACCCTCCCAGCAAAAGAGCCTCTTACTCCCCCTCTCCAGCCATGGGGCCTAGATATTTCCTCTGGGCCTGTTTCAAGGCATCCAGAGACTGTAACCCATTCACTTTACTTTTCATCCAGGGATGCTGCTCACCCCCACCAAACAGGGGCAAGGATTCTGGGGAGTCTCCGCTCTTCTCTCACTGGGCTGGGGGATCCCTGGCAGCTGCTGTTTGCCCCAGCATCTTGGATGTCCCGATGAGCCCCCGATCTTCACGGCCATTCCTTTCCCATCGTCATTGTACGTGGAACCTTTTTAAAAGCCTACCCAGTTAGTGAACAGAAGAAACGGTCTATACACCTGGTATTCCCTATTTTCTCCCATCCAAGTGCTGACTCAAGTCCTGCACCTTCTTAGGCTTCCAATGTCAGACAGGATCAGGTCATTTGGCTGGTGTGGCCAAGGGTCTTGGCTTTTCCCTCTGAGCTTGATTTTAAGCAGCCAGAGACTTTCCCACCCACTCCCGGTACAACTGATTGGGTGCCTTTGGGACCCGTCTCACCATCAGCCTGTGGCAATGGGCTCTCTAACCCTCCAGCCAAAAGAGTCTCTTTCTCCCCATTCGCCAGGGGGCCTAGATATTGCCTCTGGGCGGATTTCAAGGCTCAGATACTGTACCCATTCACCTGTACTTTCAATCCAGGGATGCGCTCACACCCCGAGCAGGGGCAAGGTCCTGGGGGGTCTCCCTCTTCGCTCACGGGGCTTTGGATTTCCTGTTCAGCTGCTGTTGGCCCCCAGCCATCTTGGATGTCCCGATAGCCCAGCCCCCCGATCCTTCACCAGGCCATTCCTTTCCATCGTCATTGTATGCTGGAACAAGCCTGCCAGTTGATGAAAGCAGAAAAAAGTCCTATGACACCTGGTGTGCCCGTTTGGTCTCCATCGCAGGTACTGACATGCCTACACACCTGCTTAGCTTCCAATGTCAGACAGGATTATGGGCATTTGGCTGGTGGGCATTGGCCCTTTCCTCTGAGCGATTTTAAGGCAGCCAAAGACTTTCACATCACCTACTCCCTGGGGTACACTGAGCCTTGGACGCCGCTCACCCCCAGCCTGTGGCAATTGTGGCTCCTCTACCCTTCAGCCAAAGAGGCTTTTACTACGCCTCCCCTTTAGCCATGGGGCCTAGATATTTCCTCTGCTGATTTCAAAGGCATCCAAACTGAACCCATTCAAATCTGTACTTTCATCCAGGATGCTGCTCACCCACCAAACAAGTGGCAAGGTCCTTGGAGTCTCCTCCTTCTCTCAAGCTGGTCTGGGGGGGATCCTGGGCAGCTGCTGTTGGCCCACCCCAGCCATCTTGGATGTCCCGATGAGCCCCCGATCTTCACAGGCATTCCTTTCCTCGTCATTGTAACGCTGGAACCTTTTTTAAAAGCCTGCCACGTTGAGTGAAGCAGAAGAAAAGGTCTATGACACCTGGTATTCCAGATTGTCTCCCATCCAAGTGCTGACGCAGGCCTGCACCTGCTTAGCTTCCAATGTCAGCAGATCAGGTGCATTTGGGCTGGTGTGGCCAAGGGCCATTGGCCTGTCCCTCGGAGTGATTTTTAGGCAGCCAGAGACTTTCCACCCCATTCCCCGTACACTCAAGCCAGGGACTACGCCGCTCCGCCCATCCAGCCTGTGGCAATGGGGCTCCTCTACCCTCAGCCCCAAAAGAGGTCTTACTTTCACTTACTCCCCTCCACCCGGGCCTAGATATTTCCTCTGGGCTGATTTCAAGGCATCCAGAGACTGTACCCCTTCACCTGTACTTCAAATCCAGGGATGCTACTCACCCACCAAGCAAGAGCAAAAGTCCCGGGAGTCTCCCCTTTCTCTCAGCTGGGCTGGGGGGATCCTGACAGCTGCTGTTGGCCCCAGCCATCTTGGTTCCCGAGAGCCCCCGAATCTTTTCCACAGGCCATTCCTTTCCATCGTCATTGTACGCTGGAACCTTTTAAAAGCCTGCCAGTTGAGGGAAGCAGCTAAGGAAAGGTCTATGACAACCTGGGTTTCCCAGTTTGCTCCCCCATCCACGTGCTGACCATGCCTGCACCTGCTAGCTTCCAATGTCAGACAGATTGGTGCATTTGGGCTGGTGTGGGCCAAGGGCCCTTTTGGCTTTCCCTCTGAGCTGATTTTTAAGGCATCCAGAGACTTTCATTCACCCATTTCCCCGGTACACCTCAAGCCAGGGACGGCAGCTACCCACCAGCCTGT
Organism: Hymenochirus boettgeri; assembly: GCA_019447015.1. Taxonomy (NCBI): domain Eukaryota; kingdom Metazoa; phylum Chordata; class Amphibia; order Anura; family Pipidae; genus Hymenochirus; species Hymenochirus boettgeri. Next base: position 62,103,328 of record CM033473.1, read on the forward strand.
GGGCAATGGGGCTCCTCTACCCTCCAGCCAAAAGAGGCCTCTTACTCCCCCTCCAGCCATGTGGGCCTAGATATTTCCTCTGGCTGATTTCAAGGCATCCAGAACTGTAACCCATTCCACCATGTACTTCATGCCAGGGATGCTGCTCCCACCACCAACAGGAGCAAATCCTTGGGAGTCTCCCTCTTCCTCTCAGCTGGGCTGGGGGGATCCTAGCGCTGCTGTTGGCCCCCCACCATCTTGGATGTCCCGATAGCCCCCCTATCTTCACAGGCCCTTCCTTTCCATCGTCATTGTACGCTGGACCTGTTTAAAAGCCTGCCAAGTTTGAGTGAAGCAAACAGGAAGGTTTTATGACACCCCCCTGGTATTCCCAGTTTGTCTCCCATCCAAGTGCTGACCAGGCCTGCACCTGCTTAGCTTTCCAATGTCAGACAGGATTAGGTTGCATTTGGCTGGTGTGGCCTAAGGGCCTTTGTCCTTTCCTCTGAGCTGATGTTAAGGCAGCCAGAGACTTTCACCCACTCCGCCGGTACACTTAAGCCTTGGCCGCTGCGCACCCACCAGCCTGTGCAATGGGCTCCCTACCCTCCAGCCAAAAAGCCTTACTCCCCTTCACATGGGGCCCTGATATTTTTCTGGGCTGATTTCAAGGCATCCCGAGACTTGGTACCCATTCCCTTTACGTTCAATCCGGGATGCTGCTCCCCACCAACAGGGGCAAGTTCTGGGGAGTCTCCCTCTTCTCTCAGCGGCTGGGGATCCTGGCAGCTGCTGTTGCCCACAGCCACTGGATGTCCCGATGGCCCCCGATCTTCACAGCCTTCCTTTCACGTCATTGTACTCTGGAACCTTTTTAAAAGCGCCAGTTGATGAAGCAGAGAAGAAAAGGTCCCACCCCCCTATGACACGGCTGGTATTCCAGTTTGTCTCCCATCCAAGTGCTGACCAGGCCTCACGCTGCTTAGCTTCCAATGTCCAAGCAGGATCATGTTGCATTGGGCTGGTGTGGCCAAGGGCCCATTGGCTTTCCCTCTGAAGGCTGATTTTAAGGCATCCAGAGACTTTTCCCCCTCCCCGGTACACTGAAGCTTTGACGACCGCTCACCCATCATCCTGTGGCAATGGGGCTCCCTACCCTCCCAGGAGCCAAAAGAGGCTCTTTTCTTTCCCCCCTTCAGCCATGGGGCCCTAGATATTTCCTCTGGGCTGATTTCATTCAAGCATCCAGAGACTGTAAACCCATTCACCTGTCTTTCAATCCAGGGGATGCTGCTCACCCACGAGCGTGGGCAAGTCCTGGGGGGTCCTCCTCTTCTCTCATCTGGGCTGGGTGATCCTGGGCAGCTGCTTGTTGGCCCCCAGCCATCTTGGATGCCCGATGAGCCCCCCAGATCTTCACAGCCATTCCTTCCATCGCGTCATTGTATTCTGGAACAAGCCTGCCAGTTGAGTGAAGCAGAAGAACAGGTCTTAACCTGGTAGTCCCCAGTTGTCTCCCATCCAGTACTGACCAGGCCTACCCCTGCTTAGCTTCCCAAGGTCAGACAGGATAGGTCATTTGGGCTGTGTGGCCATTGGCCTTCCCTCTGAGCTGATTTTACGGCCAGCAAAACTTTTCACCTACTCCCTGGTACAGGCTGAGCCTTGACGCCGCTCACCCCCAGCCTGTGGCAATGGGGCTCATCGACCCTCCACCAAAGAGGCTTTTACTTCCCCCTGTTAGCCATGGGCCTAGATATTTCCTCTGGGCTGATTTTCAAGGCATCCCAGACTGTAACCGCATCTCGTACTTTCAATCCAGGATGCTGCACCCACCAACAGGGCAAGGTCCTGGGGAGTCTCCCCCTTCTCTCAGCGGGCCTGGGGGGATCCTGGGCCGCTGCTGTTTGGCCGCACAGCCTCTTGGATGTCCCGAGAGCCCCCGATCTTCACAGGGGCCCTTCCTTTCATCGTCATTGTACGCTGGAACCTTTTTAAAAGCCTGCCAGTTGATGAAGCAGAAGAAATGTCTATTACACCTGGTATTCCAGTTGGTCTCCCATCCAGTGCGTGACCAGAGCCTGCACCTGCTTTAGCTTCCAATGTCCAAGACAGATCAGGTGCCATTTGGGCTGGTGTGGCCAAGGGCCATTGGCCTTTCCCTCTGAGCGATTTTAGGCGCCAGAGCTTTCACCCATTCCCTTCCTCCCCGGTACACTCAGCCAGGGACGCCGCTCACCACCACCTGTGGCAATGGGGCTCCTCTACCCTCCTAGCCAAAAGAGGCTCTACTCCCCTCCGCCATGGGCCTAGACATTTCCTCTGGGGCTGATTTCAAGGCATCCATGACTGTAACACCTTCCCCTGTACTTTCATCCAGGATGCTGCTCACCTCCACAGCAGGAGCAACGTCCTGGGGAGTCCCCCTTCTCTCAGCTGGGCTGGGGGATCCTGAGCATTCTGCTGTTGGCCCCCAGCCATCTTGGATGTCCCGATGACCCCCGATCTTACAGTCCATTCCTTTCCATCGTCCATTGTAACGCTGGAAACCTTTTTTCAAAAAAGCCTGCCAGTTGAGTGAAGCAGAAGGAAAGGTCTATGACACCTGGTATCCCAGTTTGTCTCCCATCCAAGTGCTGACCAGGCCCTCACCTGCTTAGCTTCCAATGTCAGACAGGATTAGGGTTGCATTTTGGGCTGTGGTGGCCAAGGGGCCTTTGGCCTTTCCCTCTGAGCTGATTTTAAGGCAGCCAGAGACTTTCACACATTCCCCCCGGTACACTCAAGCCAGGGGACTTCCGCTCACCCCTCAGCCTGTGGCATGGGGCTCCTCTACCCTCCACGCCAAAGAGGCTCTTACACTCCCCCTCCCCAGCCATGGGCCTAGATATTTCCTCTGGGGCTGAATTTCAGGCATCCAGAGACTGTACCCATTCACCTGTACTTTCAATCCAGGGGATGCTGTTGCTCACCACCGCCAACAGGAGCCAAGTCCTGGGGAGTCCTCCCTCTTCCCTCAGCTGGGCTGGGGGGATCTGAGCAGCTTCTGTTGGCCCCCAGCCCATCTTGGATGTCCCGATGAGCCCCCGATCTTCACGTCCATTCTTTCCATCGTCATTGGGAAACGCTGAACCTTTTAAACGCCTGCCGTTGAGTGAATCAGAAGGAAAGGTCTATACACCGGTATTCCCATTTGTCCCTCCCATCCAAGTGCTGACCAGGCCTGCCAACCTGCTTAGCTCCAATGTCAGACAGGTTATGGTTGCATTTGGGCTGGTGTGGCCAAGGGCCTTTCCCTCTGACTGATTTTAAGGCAGCCATAGACTTTTCATTCATCACCCCTCCCCGTTACACTGAAGGCCTTGGACGCTGCTTCACCACCAGCCTGTGGCAATGGGGCTCCTCTAACCCTCCAGCCAAAAGAGGCTATTACTCCCCCTTCAGGAAGTGGCTAGATATTGCTTCTGGCTGTGATTTCAGGCATCCAGAGACGAACCCATTCACCTTTAACTTTCATCCAGGGATGGCTGCTCACCCACCAACCAGGGGCAAGGTCCTGGGAGTCTCGCTCTTCTCTCAGCTGGCTGGGGATCCCCTGGCAGCTGCGGTTGCCCCCAGCCATCCTTGGAATGTCCCCGTGAAGCCCCCCGATCTTCACAGGCCATTCCTTTCCATCGTCCCATTGTGTGCTGTGAACAAGCCTGCACTTTGGCTGGTTGTTGCCAGTGCCATTGGCCTTTTCCTCTGAGCTGATTTTTAATGCAGCCAGAGACTTTCACCACGCCCCGTACACTCAAGCCGGACGCTGCTCACTTCACCCACCACCTGTGCAATGGGGTTCCTCTACCCCTCCACCAAAAGGGCTCTTACTCCCCTTCACCAGGGCCCTAGATATTTCTTCTGGGCTGATTTTTCCCAGGCAATCCAAGACTGTAACCCATTCACCTAGTACTTTCAATCCAGGGCTGCTGCTCACCCCCAGGCGGGGAGGGTCCCTGGGGGGTCTTCCCTCTTCTCTCGCCTGGGCTGGGGGGGATCCTGGCAACTGCTTTGGACCCCGCCATCTTTGATGTCCCGATGAGCCCCCGATCTTCACAGGCCCTTCCTTTCTCGTCATTGACCGCTAGGAACCTTTTAAAAAAGCCCGCCAGTTGAGTGAAGCAGAAGAAAAGGTCTATGACAAACTGGTATTCCGCAGTTTGTCGCCCATCCAAGTCTGACCAGGCCTGCCCCTGCTTACGGCCATGTCGACAGGATCAGGTGCAATTTTGGGCTGGTGTGGCCAAGGGCCTTTGGCCTTATCCCTCTGACTGATTTTAAGGCACCAGAGACTTTCCCCACTTCCCCGGTAACACTGAAGCCTGGATCTGCTCACCCACCGCCTTGGCAATGGGGCCCTCTACCCTCCAGCCAAAAGAGGCTTCTTACTCCCCTCCAGCCATGGGGCCTAGATATTCTTCCTCTGGCTGATTTTCAAGGCATCCAGAGACTGTAAACCCATTCACCTTTACTTTCAATCCAGGGATGCGCCACCCCAAACAGGGGCAGGTCCTGGGAGTCTACCACTTCTCTCGCTTGGCTGGGGGATCCTGGGCGCTGCTGTTGGCCCACACCATCTTGGATGTCCCATGAGCCCCCTATCGTCACAGGCCATTCCTTTTCAGCGTCATTGTCCCTGGATCCTTTTTAAAGAAAAGCCTGCCAGTTAGTGAAGCAGAAAAGGTCTATGACACCTGGTACTTCCCAGTTTGTCTCCCATCCAAATGCTGACCAGGCCTGCACCTGCTTAGCTTCCAATTCAAACAGGAATCAGGTGCATTTGGGCTGTGTGCCTTTTGGCCTTCCCTCTGCGCTGATTTTTAGCAGTCAAGACTTTCACCCACTCCCCGGTACACTGAAGCCTTGGACGCTGGCTCACCCCCAGCTTGTGCAATGGGCTCCTCTCCCCTCTCAGCCAAAAGAGGCTCTTACTCCCCCTCCACGCCATTGGTCCAGATTTTCCTCTGGGCTGATTTCAAGGCATCAAACTGTAACCCATTCATCACCTTCCTTTCAATCCAGGGAGGCTTCTCACCACCAACAGGGGCAAAGGTCCTGGGGAGTCCTACCACTTCTGTCTCTCAGCTGGGGCTGGGGGGATCCTGGGCAGCTGCTGTTGCCCACAGCCATCTTGTATTTGTGCCGATGAGCCCCCCCCCCGATCTTCACAGGCATTCCTTTCTATCGTCATGTAGCGGAACCTTAAATCCTGCCTAGTTGCGTGAAGCCACGAAAAGGTCTATTACCCCTGTATTCCCATTTTGTCTCCCATTCCAGGTACTGCCAGGCCTGCACCTGCCTTAGCTTTTTTATTTTTTTAGATATTTTGCCAACGCTTGTATAGACCGTTCGATTGATGCTGCTGCTATAGGTCTTAGTGGGGCCCCTTCCTTAGTATCTTTGGGAGTCCAATATTGCATGGTGTGCCTCACCAGGGTAGAGGCGTGATACATTGCTCGGTCAATGGCTTTATCCTTTTGAAGCTGGTAGTAAGTCTATGACTCTTTTCTTGTAACGGCTGGTGGGATCCCTTGTTAAAGCCTCATATGTGTTGTTATCGGCCAGGGGCATGGTCACCTTATCATGGTAGTCGAGGTGTTGAGTACCACTCAACACCTCAGATATGTGATATGTTGATGAACACCGGGGGGGGGTTCGACACCAACTGTCTGCCATGTACAATGCTGTTTTAACACCTTACTCTGGGCGTTCCTATAACACCTCTTAGCCACTATCTAATCACACCCTTAACACCTGGCTGTGATATGCTAATTGGGATTTTCCAGGGTACATAATTGCCACAGATTCTTGTACAAGTCATTCTGAATTGAGAAAGCCAGTCGGATGACTAGCGAAACGTCTTCAAGAACTACATTTCAAGTCCAGTTGATCTAATTGAATACAACAGATATACCATGACCTGGATGAATGAGAACCTTCACAAGAATGTTATATATTATGTTATTATATTGTTATATATTATAGTATTATATTGTTATATATTATGGTATTATATTATGTTATTATATTGTTATATATTATGTTATTATATTGTTATATATTGTTATTATATGGTTATATATTATGTTATTATGTTATTGTATTATTATATATTATGTTATTACATTATATTATTATATATTATGTCATTATATATTATGTTATTATATTGTTATTATGTTATTATATATTATGTTATTATATTGTTTTTATAGATTATGTTAAATATTATGTTATTATACTGTTATTATAGATTATGTTATATTATGTTATTGTATTATGTTATTATATATGTTATTATATTTTGTTATTATATTTTATGTTATTACATTGTTATTATATATATAGTTATTATATTATGTTATTATTTATGTATTTTATTTCTTATATAGCACTACATATTCTGCAGCGCTTTACAATTATTTACTCAATTCACATCAGGCCCTGCCCCGAAGAGTTTACAATCTAATGACTTTATGTACACATACAACCTCTCAGTATGTCTTTATGATTGTGGGAGAAAACGGAGTGCCCGGAGGAAACCCACACAAGCACAGGGGCACACAACCACATACAAACTCCTTGCAGATTACATAAATTATTATTTTATGTTATTACGGTATATTATGTTATATATTATATTATTATATTGTTATTATATATTATGTTATTATATTATGTTATATATTGTTATTATATATTATGTTATTTTATGTTATTATAGTAAGATCTATACTAGTTTAGTAAATAGTGGAGCACTGTGATACTTTTAATGGACTATTATTAACAGTTATTTTAAAAGACAAGCTTTCGAGGGATCAACCCTCTTTCTCAGGTCAGAGCAGTACCCTGAAGGGTAGATCCCTTGAAAGCTTGTCTACTAAAATAAACTGTTAAGCTAGGTACACACAGTACAGATTTCTGAAAGATGACAGACAGGATCTGCAAGATCCTGTCTGCCATCTTTCAAAGATCTGCATACACAAAGTCCCGAGCGTTCTCCCTATGAATATCATAGGAGAGAACGCTCGGGACTGTGTTCCATCGGCCGTGCTAGACTCCTCTATAGGGAGTCTAGCGCGGCCGATGGAAATTTTCGGCCTTTCCCGAGCGTTCGGCCGACCCAATCGTTTAGCGGCCGCGCGCTTGTTCGGGAAACGAGCGTACACACATAACGATAAAGCCCCGATACCGTCGGATCGGACGGTATCGGGGCTTTATCGTTACTGTGTGTACCCAGCTTAAGTCTATTCACAGTACTCTGCTTTTTACTACATATATTGGACTAATATGGCAAAATTTTTTTATCTATACTAGTTTGTCTCCTGCTGTGGCTGTTATAGTCTCTTATCAATGTTATAGTCTCTTACCCCACCCCTAACCCCTGATGATCTCTGGGATCTGTGAGCGAACCTAGTAAGGGGCGGGACTCTGTAGAATGTGGGCGGGGTTTGTGACAGCCGGCTGATCCAGTTGCTTTGCGTGTCAGGAAGCGTTCAAGTTTCTACAGCGTTTCAAGCGGCTGCTGCTTCCAGGCGGAGGATCCAGTAGCATGGCTGCCCCGGCTGGCGAGGAGACCGATAGCAGTAAGGTGAGAACGGCTAAGACTATATAGGGGGATAACCGGAATATTTACCGTCCTGCACTGTGTGTGTTTGGTTTTTTTTTTGAGCCTGCTCAGGTGCAGTAAAGTTTCCCCAGTGGAGACACATTGTTGACAAAGACACTGGTGTCACCCACATTAAAAGCCAAGAAACTTCCGGGTAATACCCAGTCACCCACTGTCTGCCCAGTGAGAACAATGAAGTGTCAGTGTGAAAAGGAGAAGTGGGGTTTGTGCACAGAGCTGTGTGTAGGGGGAGTCACTATAAACAGTGGTGAAATGCAGAACTGTCCATTAATGATTGATCTCCCCCTGCTGTTACTTCACTCGTATCAAGGATTTAAACTTGCAGCCCTCCAGATATTTGAAAACCACAACTCACAGGGGCAGGTTGGGAATGCTGGGAGTTGTAGTTCTGAAACATCTGGAGGGCCGCAAGTTTGACATCCCTGATAAATGAAAGCCATGTCAGTGTAGCTTGTAACTGATAAAGGATTTTATTATTCTGCACCTTGAGGATTTATAATGATTCGTGTCCTATTTCCAAATGTACAGGTAGTCCCTGTGGTACAAAAAAAATCTGATCTTAAAGGAGAACTAGTGCTAAAATGTAAATGCACATGAATGGATGCTATAATTTCTAAAGGTGGCCATACACATGCGTATAGCACATGGTATCTGTCGGCACACATGCTGTGGAAACAGCACACACGGACCCGACCGATCCGCATATGCGGTATGGTGATCGGTCGCCCATGCTGTCATACACTGCACAATCGTATTGGCTTCCTCAACTCCAAGTAAAGGGAGCGGATACCGACCAACAGAAATTTTCCGTCATTCCCAATTAATTGGAGGGAGTGCCGACGGTTGTTCGTCGGCACTCTGATCGGTCAGGAACAGCCCCTACACACTAACGATAATAGGTAAATCCGTCATTCCCCCGACAGGGATTTACACATTATTGTTCATATGTGTGGCCGCTAGAGATGGCCAAACTTTACAAAGTTCGGTCTGTTTTCGAGGTTTCAAACTTCAGCAAAAGTTCTAAAGTTCGAATTTGGACCTATTAAAGTCAATGGGGAGTGATAGTTCGAAAGGTCTGGCTGATTTAAGCTAGGTACACACCTAGCGATTTTCGAGTTCGGGTTTGTGTCCATCTCTAATGGCCACCTTAACTAGCAAATAGATGTCACCTCTGAAATCTGAACATGTTACTGTGAGAAACACAGGTCATACCTACACATTATTGTGAGTAAGAAGTACCAGGAAAGCAAGCTTCATGGCGCAACCTTTTTGGCAAGGAGACATGAAGTATTGTAAAAGCCCCAGAAAAGAGCCCTGTGTTCAAGGCAAAAAACACACCATTTTTTGCCTTTTAGTTCTAGATAAAAAAGATGCAAAAAGGTTAGGACATGTTGCTTGTAATTATATGCAAAGGTTAAACGATATGTTCAGTGGGATTTTTTTTTAAAAAATCCCATTACCAGGTCATGGTATATCTGTTGTATTCAATTAGATCAACTGGACTTGAAGACGTTTCGCTAGTCATCCGACTGGCTTTCTCAATTTAGACTGACTTGTACAAGAATCTGTGGCAATTATGTACCCAGGAAAATCCCAATTAGCATACCACAGCCACATATTCCTAACTATTACTGTACCATTTTTATTTGTTGGCCTGACGCCTATTTCTTTAGATGTCCAGTCTGAAACATCGCACATTTCAGCCTTTATTGACAGGTAATTTACATAGTAAATTCCCAGAAGTTTTTGTTCCTTATTTGCATATTGCTGAAAAGGGAGTTTTAAAGACTGTATTCTCTCCTGATCCTATTTAATTTATTAGTGACGTCTTTCCGCTTCACACTGCAAAACCAGAGGCCTGCACTACTCTGATGATGGCTCAATAAAGCCAAAACCTGTCTGTAGTTGGCGCTCTGGTTTTGCATTTAGCTTGTGGAATGCTGTCAAAGTCTTTTTAAAGATATACAGGGTTATTCAATAAAAGTTCTTATCGTTTAAAATGGTGCTAACTTTGCCCCAACCAATCAGATGTAAGCTTACAAATGTTAAATAAGATCTGATTGGTTGGGGCAAAATTAGCACGATTTTAAACAATAAGAATTTTTATTGAATCTCCCTGATAGCTTTCCTAAGAGCTAACATGGAAACATGGTTAATTCCCAGAAGTATTTGTTCCTTATTGGAATAAAATTGCCTTGAATAGGCCACTTTATCAGTGGTTCTGCCTTAAAGGGCATGTCCACCCCCAAAACTATAATCCCCCCAACTACTGGCCCCACCATGTAGTGTAGTTTAATCCTTACCTAACATCCCAGCTCCATAGGGTTCTCCTGTAGTCCCCCCCCAAAGTCCCAAAAACTGCCCACCAGGAGGCTAGCAGAGTCCATATAGGACTCTGCCTCCTACCTGGCCTCAGGTAGATTTTTGCCATGCGTACTGCAGCCCTTCTCCCCCTCCCTCCCCCTCCCTCTCCCTCCCTCTCCCGATTCCCTCCCACTAGCATTTAACCCTTTTAGTATAGGCTTCCCACTGGTCCCCCAGCCCCAACCGCATAATTTTTATTTTAAGAAAGCTCCCCAAACTCTTACTTACCTCTCCTCTTTCCTCCGCTGAAGTGAGCTGCCGGCAGCTGCGTCCGTGATTGGCTGCAGCTCAGCCAATCACAGACGCGGCTGCCGGTCCCACCCCTCTGCTTGCATTTCTCGCAAGTAGAGGGCCGGGAGCGCGGCGGAGGAAAGAGATGAGGTAAGTAAGAGTTTGGGGAGCTTTCTTAAAATAAAAATTATGCGGTTGGGGCTGGGGGACCAGGGGGAAGCCTATATTAAAAGTTTGATTTAAGGGTGGACTTACCCTTTAATCCCAATCAGACACACTACAGATCATTTTATTAATTAACTAGCAGAGAACACGATGTTGCCTGATAAAAAAATTTTTGGGCTTAGTCGTTTTTCAGATTTACCAACAGATGACAGCACAAAGGTCAGATTAGAGTCCTGCAGGCAACTGTAAAACCATTACCCACATCTGAAATTAAACAGACACCCAACTTGCTCCCGCAAAACATGTAACCCGCACCCTCTTTGCTTGTGGGTTTTATAACTGCACCCGACCTTTAAAGGATATGTACATTGGCAAATTTGTTTTTTTAAATTGCCTGTTAGTGAACACTATAATTCATCCCAACTATCACAGTACCATTTTTCTGTTGATCTGCCCCCTATTTATTTAGATATCCATTCTGAAACTGCATACATTTAAGCATTTTTGTAAGCAGTTTTGCTGTAGCTGGAATGATTTGACAGTTGGTGTGCTGTATACTGTATGGGGTATTGACAGTTGGTATGGGTTAAAATAGTCAGGACGGGTCAGAGCCTGAGCAAAAAAAGTACTTTATTGAAGGCATGCACATACACCTCAGATAAAGTGCTACTTACACGTATTTATTTATAGATTAAGATGACGTAAAGTAATTTTTTCAGTATACACACACTTTAAGTAGCCAGACCCATAACCGAAACCCTACATAAAATTAAACGGACCTGCAAACAGACCTACAACTGCTACATGATCTGACCTTCACCTGCAGCGACCCAAACTCAAAATTTAACAGACCCGGAAACCTGCACCCACTACCTGTCCAGACCATCACCCGCAGCTTTTTAACCAAACCTGACCCACAACTTGTTTAAAGGGCATGTCCACCCCCAAAACTATAATCCCCCCAACTACTGGCCCCACCATGTAGTGTAGTTTAATCCTTACCTCACATCCCAGCTCCATAGGGTTCGCCTGTAGTCCCCCCCCCAAAGTCCCAAAAACTGCCCACCAGGAGGCTAGCAGAGTCCAGATAGGACTCTGCCTGCTACCTTGCCTCCGGTAGATATTTGCCATGCGTACTGCAGCCCTTCTCCCCCCTCCCTCCCCCTCCCTCTCCCTCCCGTTCTACTATCCCTCCCCCTAGCATAAAACCCCTTTAATATGTTGTTCCCCCATGTCTCCCAGCCCCAACCGCATATTTTTTATTTTCAGAAAGCTTCCCAAACTCTTACTTACCTCTCCTCTTTCCTCCGCTGCACTGAATGACCGGCAGCCGCGTCCGTAGATATATACTCCTATATAGGTTAAAATTAAAACATGCAGCAGTCTGAGTCACGAATTGTCACTACAAAATGACGGCAATGACTCACAATAAATGCAGTTAATTTCAATTAGATCAAGGGCTACACTACTGGAGGGCTGGCTGTAACACTGGGTGACTGGAGAGCTTACTGTAACTGAGCACTAAGTGATGGGGTTGTCTGTCAGGGTTATTCTGGAACATACATTCATGCATTGACATACATATAGATAGTCTGTCTGTGGGGAATGTTGGGCAGAATGTTCAACCGCTGAAGCTGAACAATATTTTGCACTGATTAACTTATAAACACATAATAGGCAGGCAAGGACAAAGAAGAGACACAAATTTTCCTTTTTTCAGCCAGGAACGATGTTGCACAACTTACCTGGTCACTCGCTCCTCCACTGCGTCCTCTGACAGGTCCCGAAGGACTTAAGGTGGCCATATATACGAATGATGGGTAAATCCCGTTGTTCCACGACGGGATTTACCCATTATCGTTCAAGTGTATGGGCTTTTCCCGACTGACCGTAGTGCTAACGAACAACCGTAGTTATTCATCCCAGCCAAGCGAGCATTCAACAAGCATGAATCACTGTAAGTTTTTGCAAAGGTAGCCATGGCCTATAGTTTGCTGTGAGCGATCGTGCGTTCCATAGGGGACTGCATTTTCGCCAATGCTATACTGCCATACCTAATCATCCGATCCTGACTAATGGGCGACCATTATATATGTCTGCATTGATTTCATTGTAGCTATACAGCATGTATTTGAATAAGAACTATAGTGCATATAAAGTTGTTTCAAAAATAGTTAAAATTACAAGTACCATGGGTGGGGAAGAAGGAATGGTACATTTTAAAGGTTTGGACGTGTGTACGAGACTTTACTCACTATATAATTTCTATGAGGAGCGGCAGCACAAAGAAAACTGCTTCTGCTTGGCATCCTGAGAGCTTCAGCACTATCTTTAATACTTGAAGGCCCAGGGCACTAACCTGGCAGATGAAAACTGGTCTCAGCTGTAGCGCTACAACAAATATTGTTTCTACCTCCCTGCCCTAGATACTTTTCATTTTTTAAAATGTAATTTTTTGGAGATAACCTTTAATACCCACAGTGACATACCAATATATATTAATGCCCAAAGTGACTGGTACATACAAGTTTGGCCACAGTGACTGGCACATGCATGATTTGGCCACAGTGACTGGCACATGCATGTTTGGCCACAGTGACTGGCACATACATGTTTGGCCACAGTGACTGGCACATACATGTTTGGCCACAGTGACTGGCACATACATGTTTGGCCACAGTGACTGGCACATACAAGTTTGGCCACTGTGACTGGCACATACAAGTTTGCCCACTGTGACTGGTACATCCACTACCAACCCCACACATTACCAGCCATGTACCATAACCACTGCAGAAAAAAAACTTCCTTTTTCTTGAAAACATGTATTTGTGCTGAACTTCCCCTTTAACTATTCATTTAAGGGCAACTGTGGTCTCAAAACAAGTGAGAGTTCAATGAAAGCTTGCAGTATTTCCTTTAAAATGAGCTGACAATCACATCTCTGGCTGGAGCCTGTGAGAAATTACATTGGGGTGAATGTTCAAACTTCCTGCTTCCAGTAGGTTGCATGACATCACCTGACCTCTGCCCTACCCGTCCACCCTGGGGGAGAAGCATGCTCAGTTTAGACTTAATGCTGGGGAAATTAGGTACCTTAGGAAAAAATTGACAGTAGAGAAGGGAAGCCTATTAATGCAGGCAGAGGCTGGTCACATGGCTGAAAACAGGAAGTGTTCAAGCAAGAAGTAATATTGCTGAACCATTCCAGCAATAACTTCTTACAAATTTTATGTAGAGATGTGATTTAGGTTTTATTTTTTAGGTATAATGGAAGGCTTTTCATATAATTCTTACTAGTTTGGAAGAATTTGAGACCACAGTTACCCTTTAAATATATAAAAATGCAAATATATTATTGCCCACAGTGACTGGTACATACAAGTTTGCCCACAGTGACTGACATATGCAAATTTGCCCACAGTGACTGGCATATACAAGTTTGGCCGCAGTGACTGGCATGTACAAGTTTGGCCGCAGTGACTGGCATGTACAAGTTTGGCCGCAGTGACTGGCATATACAAGTTCGGCTGCAGTGACTGGCATATACAAGTCCAAATCCGGTTCTGCTGTATGTGCACACTGCAGTGCACGCACTGTCTCTCTTGAGCAAGGTTTCCAGTCTCCTTGCTCAAGAGAGACCATAAAGTAAAACCGAATTTGTACTTGATAAATGTTGTGCACCCAAACAGAAGGGCTTAGAGGGAAAAATAGCTGCACTGTGGGTTCATAGACTTCAGGTACTGTATGTACCAGTCACTGAGCAAACTGCTGGCTCCACTGTCTAGTTTAAAAAATCCTTACTTTACATCTCTGCGCCTTATGGTTCTCCTGCAGTGCTTGCCCAAAGTCTAGGAAACTGGTGAGTAGGAGGCATCTTCCTGTGGGAAAGGTTTCTGCCTCCTCCTTGCCCTGGGTCCTTAGAGAGGACCGTGGCTTGGGCAGGGGAACCCTTTCCCCACCTCCCTCCCATCCTGCTGATCCCTCCATGGCTGTTCTTTACCTAGCGTAAAAAGTTTTTATATAATGTAGGGCATGCCTGCCCATCCCCAACCTAAGAAAAGAATCGGAACTCTACTTACAGCCCCTCGCTTCCAGAGAAGAAGGAATATAATTTCTTACCTTCCTGTAAATAGTACTTTGAAGTATGAACATTTTCTAGGACCAAAGTTGCCTTTTAAAAGGGAACTGTGGTCTCCTTACATGTGGCTTTTACTCAAAAGGACACACTCCTTCCTTTAAAATTACTGCAGGATCATGCTTCTAGCTGCAGTCTATCCAAAGTTACAGAAGTTTGAAAGGGTGTTTTTCTGCTAGCACTGTGATCTGTGACATCACCAGCACTTGGGGTCTGCCCCCAAGATTAAGGTAGGAGGATGCCCACTGCATGGTCAGACATGGGCGTCCACAGAAAATTTTCCAGGGGGGGGCAAAAGGGGATAATAACTGCTGTGGGAGTGGGCGTGGCCTTGTGGGGTGGATAGTTTGGAAAATTTAATATAATATTAAAAAATATAAATATAGCATAATACAATAGACAGATAAACAGAAATAGACAGAAAAAGGGATATGAATAGGTAGATAGGCACTGAGAGACAGATAGCTATAAAAAGATAGACATAAAGATATTGACAGAGTGAGATACAGGCAGATACAGTGATGTGAAAAACTATTTGCCCCCTTCCTGATTTCTTATTCTTTTGCATGTTTGTCACACTTAAATGTTTCTGCTCATCAAAAACCATTAACTATTAATCAAAGATAACATAATTGAACACAAAATGCAGTTTTAAATGATGGTTTTTATTATTTAGTGAGAAAAAAAAACTCCAAATCTACATGGCCCTGTGTGAAAAAGTGATTTGCCCCCCTTGTTAAAAAATAACTGTGGTTTATCACACCCGAGTTCAATTTCTGTAGTCACCCCCAGGCCTGATTACTGCCACACCTGTTTCAATCAAGAAATCACTTAAATAGGAGCTATCTGACACAGAGAAGTAGACCAAAAGCACCTCAAAAGCTAGACATCATGCCAAGATCCAAAGAAATTCAGGAACAAATGAGAACAAAAGTAATTGAGATCTATCAGTCTGGTAAAGGTTATAAGGCCATTTCTAAAGCTTTGGGACTCCAGCGAACCACAGTGAGAGCCATTATCCACAAATGGCAAAAACATGGAACAGTGATGAACCTTCCCAGGAGTGGCCGGCCGACCAAAATTACCCCAAGAGCGCAGAGAAAACTCATCCGAGAGGCCACAAAAGACCCCAGGACAACATCTAAAGAACTGCAGGCCTCACTTGCCTCAATTAAGGTCAGTGTTCACGACTCCACCATAAGAAAGAGACTGGGCAAAAATGGCCTGCATGGCAGATATCCAAGGCGCAAACCACATTTAAGCAAAAAGAACATTAAGGCTCGTCTCAATTTTGCTAAAAAACATCTCAATGATTGCCAAGACTTTTGGGAAAATACCTTGTGGACCGACGAGACAAAAGTTGAACTTTTTGGAAGGTGCGTGTCCCGTTACATCTGGCGTAGAAGTAACACAGCATTTCAGCAAAAGAACATCATACCAACAGTAAAATGTGGTGGTGGTAGTGTGATGGTCTGGGGTTGTTTTGCTGCTTCAGGACCTGGAAGGCTTGCTGTGATAGATGGAACCATGAATTCTACGGTCTACCAAAAAATCCTGAAGGAGAATGTCCGGCCATCTGTTCGTCAACTCAAGCTGAAGCGATCTTGGGTGCTGCAGCAGGACAATGACCCAAAACACACCAGCAAATCCACCTCTGAATGGTGGAAGAAAAACAAAATGAAGACTTTGGAGTGGCCTAGTCAAAGTCCTGACCTGAATCCTATTGAGATGTTGTGGCATGACCTTAAAAAGGCAGTTCATGCTAGAAAACCCTCAAATAAAGCTGAATTACAACAATTCTGCAAAGATGAGTGGGCCAAAATTCCTCCAGAGCGCTGTAAAAGACTCGTTGCAAGTTATGGCAAACGCTTGATTGCAGTTATTACTGCTAAGGGTGGCCCAACCAGTTATTAGGTTCATGGGGCAATTTCTTTTTCACACAGGGCCATGTAGGTGACATACGCATATACAGAGAGAAATAGAGACAGATGGAGAGAGAGAAATAGCTAGATAGATCAATAGGTAAATTATTGATACGATTGCAGCAAACTGTAACTATTGATACAGGTACAGCAAACTGGGATTATTGATACAGCTACAGCAAACTGAGGCTATTGACACAGGTACAGCAAACTGGGATTGTTGATACAGGTACAGAAAACTGGAACTATTGATACAGGTATAGAAAACTGGGGGTTATTGATACAGGTACAGCAAACTGGAACTATTGATACAGGTACAGCAAACTTGGATTATTGATACAGGTACTGCAAACTTGGATTATTGATACAGGTACTGCAAACTTGGATTATTGATACAGGTACAGCAAACTGGGGGTTATTGATACAGGTACAGCAACCTGGGACTGTTGATACAGGCGCAGCATTTTGGGGTTATTGATCAAGGTACATTATACTAGGATTATTGATATGGGATTTTTTCATACAGGTACGTCATACTGGTATTATTGATAGAGGTACATCATACTGGGATTACTGATACATGTACATCATACTGGGATTATTGATATGGGATTTTGTTTTCTGCTGCTCTGCACTTGTGATTGGATCTGTAGTGCAGAGCAGTGATTTACAGACCCAGAGCAGGAGTTTGAATCTCCCGCTCACTCTGATTTTCGTAACACTCACGATTGGCAGACACTCTCCATCTACCTTGCATTAAAGGGCCAGAAGAAGATCTGGGCAGTTCAGAGAGAGGTTTGGGGGGGGGGGGGCTCCCTTGCCCATGTGGACAGAGCATCATCAGCCCTGTCACCAAACTTCCAGCTCGTAACACATGTCTTTTCACAGAGACAGAGTATTCTGGGAAGTGTGTAGAGTTACCCTTGAAACAGAGTTACCCTTGAAACAGAGGGTTTACTAAGGCTGTATTAAATGTAAGAGTGTGCAGTCAAGTTTTGTGGCTATGTGAAGGAAGCTATGTCTTACCTCCTAATTTTCAATTAAATGATCAGAAGCAGGGAACACTGAGTACTTACCCTCGATCGCGCTCCTCGGCTGTTCCTCTGACTGGACCTTTGCAATGTATGTGCATACATTGCAAAGGCGCGTCCGGGACCTGTCAGAGGAACCTCAGAAGAGCGGAGGTAAGGCATAGCTGCTTCACCCTCTGTTCTTTAATTAAACCGATAAAAACTAAAAAGTCTAATTTACTAGTGGAAATATCCTTTAAACTTTGTTAGAAAGGTCCTGATCTGCATGCCATCAGCAGCCACCCTGCTGATGGCATGCATAATAACCTGAACTAATGTGATATAGCCATATTAAAAAAGTTAGTTCATATATCTGACTTATTCCTCTTGTCTGACAGTCTTTCATTTTGGGATTGGAACCCAAAGATTATATGATATTTTAGCTATATGTTTAGCTGTTCTAAAGCCAGCATGAACTGGAAGCCACTTTTCAACTGCAATACACTTTTAACTCTGTACTTTGCCCTTACCTTAAGGATATTTAATGGTTAATATGGAACAGAATTCTATGTTGATTTGTATTACTGCTTTCTGTTGAAGGATTTGCAGATCATCGTTGTAAAAGGGTCACTATACTCACTCAAACAACTTTACATTATATGAAACTACAATTTGAGAGAAGTAAAATGGTGGTACTCACATATTTATCTGTGCTTGCTTTGTTTTTAAATTATTAATGTTTAGTTAGTGCTCCTAAATTCTCCCCACCCTCCCTTACTCAGTGTCTGCGACACTTGTTCTGCACAGCCTCACCATGGATACAGCTCTGCTTACACATCTCCCCCTCCCTTCCCCCTGCCTTCTTTTATCTGCTGATTCTCTTATATCTGTTGAATTCAATTAGATCAACTGGACTTGAAATGTAGTTCTTGAAGACATTTCGCTAGTCATCCGACTGGCTTTCTCAATTCAGAAGCGAAATGTCTTCAAGAACTACATTTCAAGTCCAGTTGATCTAGTTGAATACAACAGATATACCATGACCTGGATGAATGAGAACCTTCACATGCTGATTCTCTTAATTGTTACAGAAAGTGTGCTGGCAGGATTTTGATTTCTCTATAAATCTACAGCTCAGATTTAAAATCCGAAAAAAGTTTTGGAGTAGTGGGATTTAAAATAGACTTTTTTAGAGTATAGATACCCTTTAAGGCACTATTCACCATAACTAAAATGCAGCTGACCTATCGCAATGTGAACAGCCAGGAAATTCAGAAAGATATGTTTCCTAGTAGGTATGGTGAATAGTGCATTCGGTTGGGAAATTGTCTATGTGATAGTAGCCTTGTGTGAGAGATTTCATCCCCAAAATTGGTGTCTGAAGAGACAATTTTGGGGATTTAGTCCCTGCTGTTGACATTAGTAAGTTGACAATTCAGGTTCTGTAACGGCCCATCTTCCTCCCAGAATGCACACTATCTTGGAATGTTCCTAACAGCAATTTTTTTTGCAAAATGTTTGACCACATCCAATTTGGCTAAGGCCACACCCACTTTGTTTATTTTATGCCCATTTTTAAGACCACAATTCCCATTTTGCGTTGTTTTGTATGATGTGGTTAAGATAACAGTAACAAACTAATGAACTGGAGGTCTTACAAAACTGGCTTATGAACTGGAGGACTTACAAATACTGCCTACTAAGCCAGAGGGCTTACTAACACTGGGTAATGAAATGGATCGCTGAATAAAACTGCTAATGAACTAGAGGCCTGATTAAGGGCTAGGCCACACTAGCGCGTTTTTCGCGCATTTGCGCCCGCGATTTTCGGTAAAATGGAAATCGCGGGAACGCAAAAATTCTCGCGATTTCCGATGCGCATGCGATTGCGTGTCCGTTCGCGTTTTGGTAACGCATGCGTTCACCATTTTTGGTGCGTTAACGCATGCGTGTCCATAACGCGAAAAAGCAAAAACGCATGCGCAAAACGCGACCGCGAGTGCGATAACGCTCGCGATTTTGTGCGCGATTCCTGTGCGTTGCAGTGTGGCCTCACCCTAACTCTGCTAATGAACTGGAGGGCTTACTAACATTGCTAATGAACTGGAGGGCTTACTAACGTTGCTAATGAACTGGAGGGCTTACTAACATTGCTAATGAACTGGAGGGCTTACTAACATTACTAATGAACTAGAGGGCTGACCACAATGGCTAATGAACTGAAGGACTGCATACTGGTTAAGGAACTGGAGGTCTGAAAATACTGGTTAAGGAACTGGAGGTCTGACAATACTGGGTAATGTACTAAAGGGCTGACAATACTGGGTAATGTACTAAAGGGCTGACAATATTGGGTAATGCATTGAAGGTCTGGCAGTATTGGGTAATGCATTGAAGGGCTGGCAATATTGGGTAATGCATTGAAGGGCTGACAATATTGGGTAATGAATTGGATGGCTGACAATACTGGCAAATGAACTGTATGGCTAACTAACAATGGCTAATGGTCTGGATGCATGCGTTAATGCAGCAAAAACGGTGACCGCATGCTTTAGCAAACGTGACTGGACGAGCAATCGCATGCGCATCGGAAATTGCGGGAATTTCATGTTCCCGCAATTTCCATTTTAGCGGCAACCTTGAGCGCAAAACGCGGGCGCAAATGCGCTAGTGTGGCCTAGCCCTAACTGCTAATTAACTGGAGGGATGACTAACTCTGCTAATAAACTGGGGAGCTGACTAACACTGCTAATAAACTTGAAAAACTGACTAACACTGCTAATGGAGGGCTGATAATACTGGCTAATGAACTGGAAGGCTGTACTGGGTTCAGCCTGTACTGTACTGGACAATACTAGGAAATGTACTGAAGGGTTGACAATATTGGGTAATGTACTGAAGGGTTGACAAAATTGGGTAATGCATTGAAGGGCTGACAATATTGGGTAATGCATTGAAGGGCTGACTATTGGGTAGCGCATTGAATGGCTGACAATATTGGGTAATGAATTGGAGGGCTGACAATACTGGCGAATGAACCGTAGGGCTAAATAACAATGGCTAATGATCTGGAAGGCCAACACTAATGGGTAATGAACTGGAGGGCTGACTAGCGCTGATAATAAACTGGCGGGCTGACTAACACTGATAATATACTGGAGAACTGACTTAACACTGCTAATGAACTGGAGGGCTGATAATAATGGCTAATGAAGTGGAAGGCTGTACTGGGTACAGCCTGTACTCTACTGGACAATACTGAGTAATGTACTGAAGGGCTGATAATATTGGGTAATGAGTGGTAAATCTAAAATGCCCCCATTTCCCAGAAGCCCACAGAGTGATAAATGTAAAATGCCCCAATGCCAAACAGCACACAGACTTGTATATACTGTATAAAAAGTCCCCATAGACAGTAAAGCCACTTACTTTACTGACCATGAGTAACTGAAAGCCAGACTTCACTCCAGCAACCATCGCAACGTGTGCGTGCGCACATGAGCAGAAGCGCCCACACATAGGAGAAAAAGAGGAGCTTGTCAGACGCTGGCCAAGCTAGGTAGATAGCTCGGCCGGCTCGCCCCTGACTGGCCAGACAGTGTCAGGAAGGAACTTCTGTTTTATTTTTTTAACTTTATTCATACTGGACACTGCCAGGCCTTGTTTTTTTTTATCACAAACACCAACCCGTGGGGGCATCTACCCACCGGCCCAGTCCACCCCTGCATTGGCTTTTAGATGGGTCAAACGTGCTCAGATCTCTACTGAGCAACTAAATCAACTCAGGCGCTGGGTCAAGGGCAAGACCATAACCGTCTCCATTAGGGGTCCAGAAAACAGAAAGTCAGTATTTCGGAATAATTTATTTATACACAAACAAAATGCTGAATGGGCAGGTCATTATACATTTGTGTATAGATTGCATACAGACTGTTCGTTATTTCAGCCAGAACAAACAGCATCATCTGCCCGTGAGTACTCAGTCTAAGATAAGGCAGCAATCTACCACCAATTAGTTAATAACCTAAATATTATTTGTAGTGTGCTCAGTTACGTTAGTTAATTTGTGTTTTTCTGTCGATAAAAGTCTGAAAAATATATGGGCACTTAACTAGAATATAAGATTTTAGTAATGATGAGAGTCAATGTATTTAACATAATGCAAATATATTCCACTTGAATTGAGGGATAAAGTTACTTGCTGTACAATATGTCTGGTCATCTTGTAAAATTGATGTACTGGAGTTTCTGGGAATTCAGAATTAGAGATAATCAAACACTTTTACAATAGCATTTGCTGACTTCAGGAGAAGGCAGGATATCCAGGGTTAGTAATTCAAACCCTGGTAATGTTAATACAGGAAAAAACATAGTTGCCCTTTTGGCACATTTTCTTGTTTTCCTGTTATTAATATTATTATTATTTAAGGTCCTGTCCACCCCAAAACTAAAATTTAACCCCATACTGGCCCCACTGTGTAGTTTACCTTTACCTAAGGCTGGGTACACACCAGCAGATATTTTCATCCGACTTACGATTCACTGTCGGGACAAATAGTCCCTTTGCGTGTACCCAGCCTTACATTCCTGCTACTTATGGTTCTCATGCAGTGCTTGTCCAAAGTCCAGTAAACTGAAGAGTAGTCTTCCTGTCCAAATGTCTCTGCCTCTTGTCTTGCCTCTGGGAGGGATGGTGACATGCGCATTGGATCCCTTTCCCCACTCTCCCTCCCACCATCCGAATCCATCCTCTGCAGCTTTTGTACCTAGATTGAAAACATTTAGCCATTGGTGGGTGCCCCCTGCCCACCCCTAACTGCTGGCTTATTTGTTTTAAAAAAATGTTAAGATTACTACTAACAGACCTTTGTTCCCATTGCGTCTCCATTGACAGCAGCTGCATCTGTGATTGGTTGCCTATCAGCCAATCACAGACACGGCTGCTGGTCCGGCCCCCTGCTTGCAAGCTCTGGCAAGCAGGGAGCCGGATCAATGCGTCAGAGGATCGAGGGGCTGTAAGTAACATTTTAAAACTTTTTTTAACATTTGGACAAGGCGGTTGTGGGTGGGCTACCATGTAGCCAAATTTCATTTTTAGGGTGGACATGCCCTTTAATATTCTTGTTGTAATATCCGGTTAGTGTGGACTGTTAGACTGTTAGAATAGGGTTTTCACCCCCACTCAAGGCCAGCAAGACAGTCAATTAAACAAATTCACACAAAGCCTCGCCGTAGAGAAGTGGAGACCCGGGTGCGTTCATGCCCTGGGTCTTTCTCTAAGTAAACCTTTGTCCACGGTACACATATGTTTAGAAGATAAGTAGTAAATGAAAACTGCTCACCCTGCAATGCTGGTGGTCCAGGTGCAGCTGCCCCAGACCCGTCGCTGGATCCAAAGCACAACTGAAAAAAATCACAAATAGGCGAGTAGGCAGGTAAGAAAATGAAAACATCATCTTTATTAAGAACACACATGACTTGCCTAACGCATTTCGTGCTCGCCCCAGCACTTACTCTTAGGCTACGATTAGCCTATGAGTAAGTGCTGGGACAAGGACGAAACGCAGAAGGCAAGTCATGTGTAGTTTTTAGTGTTCTAAATAAAGATGATGTTTTATTTTACTTACCTGCCAACTTGCCTATAACCGCAGTGTCATTTAGAAGGCCTGTGTGGTGGTACCCTCTCCTTGTAGTAAAGTAGGATTTTTGCTCACACAAAATTTTTGGTGTTTTTTAATGTAACGAAGCACAATTTTAAAATAAAATAAAATATGGCATCAGACAAGGAACAGAGGTAAATAAACAAATACGTTGGGTCAGAATCACTAACCATAAATTGGTCATTTGCACCAATATAAATGCAATTATCATTGAGCATTTGTAAAAAAAAGTGTCCAGGACATACCATATTAAGGTTCGTACATAAAGGTTCGTACACATGTGCGAACACATTAAGGTTCGTACACGTGCGATTGCGGGTGCCGACCCACAATGCAAATGTGTATGAATGGGTGTCTTGGCCGATAATCGTGGGCACTTTAATAGCTGAAATGGTGGAAGATCCGGCCGGTTGGGCAACGATCCCCAACTGAACAGTCAATTCGGCCAATAAAGTGCACATACATGGCACGATAAATGACCGTTCGTACAAATCGTGTGTCGCGGGTCGGCACCCGCAATCGCACGTGTGTACAAACCTTTACGAAGGCTGCAGAATTGAAGAAAAACCAGAACTCTACAGAATGAAATAAATTATTTTGTTTTAGAATACTGCTATTTCAAAGGTGGGAGATACAAAATGCTATGAAAAACAGAATCCATTTAGCCATACGGTACTTATGGTACTTATATTTTAATTTTTTTCCATATATGAATGGAAACTGTCTATAGTCTGCAGTGCATTTTAAGTCTAACTACACATTCATGTGTTCTGCCAAGTGCACATTTGATCAGTCAAACTTTTCAGTTAAGGTAATTCAGTAGCTGGCAGATAAGGCCTCAGTGTAATTCAATAGCTTTATGGTTCATTCAGATAAAGAATAAACTCAAAACTGTTTCCACTACTAATAGAACAATTACTGTATGTGAATTAGTGGGAAATTGTTAGTTTTCTAAAATATAGACTCTTAAGCCATTTTAACGAACAACAAATTCTGTACTTGATTTTTTAAAAACATGAATTCTATTTTTAAATGAGATGTTGTTTTATGTTAATAACCAAAAAAGGGAAAATGGCAAATGTGTTAAATCATCCCAAGTTTTTATTTAAATTTCAATAAACTTGATTGGCCCATCAAGGGAATTCACTGCGTTTTGCCGTTGACTCGGCCCATGGGGAGAATTAAGGTGCCCATACACGTGCGACTTCGGTTGCAAATTCAAGGTCAGATTCCATCAGAATTGCCCGATGTGCCAATAAACAGGGTTGATCATTCCATATATATATATTTATATAAAATGATTGTTCATTTGGTCCATATGCCCAATACCGTAGTATAGGGAGCCGATAACTATTTTCCATTCGGACTGGTAGGTTGCGATGTTGACGGCAGTAGCTCATCATCGGATCCAACGGGATTTACTGAATATCGTCCATGTGTATGAGCATGGGCACCTCAGTAGTTGCTCTGTACTTAACATCTAATTAGGTAAAAATGACTGATAGGAACATGGGAAGGATGGGCAGATAATGGACTGCAGAACATGAAATAGCCACTCACTACTGACAGCAGGGTGTAGTAAATAAAATGATTTTTCAAAAGTGAAATAATAAGAATATCTAGAATATCTAATCATGTGTATAACAAATTATTAATTTAAAAAAAGGGTTTTTTTTGTCTGAACTTTTATAACAGTTGCCTAACAGTTAACCATAAAGGTTCATTCACTCTCAGACAGATCAATGAATGACCTCAGAATTTATGCTCAGATCTAGTTGTGTCTGCATTGCGTTTAACTAAAACAAGATTGGGGCAGAGGCAAGAATCCAACCTTATTATTATTATTATTGTGGATTTTTATATTTATATAACCTTATTTTTATATTTATATAACCTTAAGGCAAAACACACTCGGAGAGAAAACAACTTATTTTGGGTGTTTATGAACAATACAGACACCACTGATCTATGCATTAATTCTGTTTACTCATTTTTAAACGTCTCTTCATATGAGACTGAAAACTTTCATTCTGTTCTACCTGAATTAAAAAAATGGTGACACTGGTAATTCATTATTTATTCAGAATGATTCAAAATCCAAGTCAAGAAACTAGAGCACATATGAATCTAGTCACATTTCCTCATTGTGTTTTCAGTTGTTTTTGACTAGTTTGGCAGGATCATGTGTGACATGTTTATTCAGCCCTCAGGGAGCTTTGGTTCCATTGGGATAGTTACATATGCTGTTGTGTTTAGCCAGTTCTAGATTGTAAGGAGTTGTTTGTTTATTATAAGGTTTCTGGTAAAAGAGACATATCCCTACACTTTATATAATCAAATTTACTGAATTTACATTATGGCCTTACACTTTTTTAATACATTAAAGGGAAATAACCCTATCAAACCACTCTATCTTACACAGGGTGAGGACTTAAACCTGGCTTTCCTTTAGTTTCCCCAAATAAATCTGTCTTCTAGCTCACTGACTGTCCACTGGAAAGACACACGTCTGGTAGACCGACATTTAGACAAACTAAGAAAACCTAGGGGTGAGAACACAGCAGTTTATGTCCTCGCCCTGGGTACAATTAGATTAAAGGATGTCTATAAAATTAACTGTTTAAAAATGGAAAGTACCCAGGGCAGGGAGGTAGAATTGATTATTCCTACCTCACAATATCATTTGGTTGAGGAGCTACAGCACTAATAGTTTTCATTTGCCAGGTAAGTCCGGAACTATCAGATGGAGGTCATTCATAGCTAAAGTTATTTTTTTGACTGGACATGCCCTTTAACAAAAATACTTCTAACCTTACTTACACAGCACAATCCCTCCCTGGCATTAAGACTCCATAAAAGGAGCCAACTGACTTCCGGGTAATTTTAAGGTACCACAACATCTGAGTGGCTTCTAAAGCATTGCATGAGTTTAGAACCAGAGCATCATCTGTAAACTGTTCACAAAGGCTGGGTACACGCATAGGGGAATATTTGTCCCGACCGAGTGTTAGCTATGAGCGAGTGCTCGGCCTGGACAAATGTCTGTCAGTCGCGGCAATAGTGGCTGCGGTCGACAGTTCGTGCAACCGCTCGTGCGGTCACATAGGGAACCGGTTGCGGCTGAAAGTGGCACAGATTTTTCGCCCCAATTGACCAATACACTGAAGTATCAGTCGAAGGGGCCAAAAAATCTGACTGTGTACCCAGCCTAAATGGCATGAAGAACAATTGGCTGTTCTATACCGATCAGAGCTCTTTAAGGGGTAGGCCACACTACCGCGCTTTTTTTGTGTTTGCGCTTGCTATTGCGCATGCATTTTTTTTGCAATCGTGGCAACGCATGCGATTGTGTTTCCATTTGCAATGTGCTATCGCATGCGATCACCATTTTAATGCGCAATCGCGTGTGATTTCGGATCTCAAAAGGAGAAATCGCATGTGCAAATGCAACTGAATCGCACACGCAATCGCTTGCAGTTGTGTGCGCGATTGCGTTTGCGGTGCAGTGTGGCCGTGCCCTAAGATATATTTAAAAAAAATAAAAAATCCTGCTATCAAGGGTGGATTCTGCTTGTAAATAAATCAGTTAGTTGAGGTCTGTTTCCCGTTTTTCTATTTAGGATATTGAGCTTCTTAGCTGATTCAGCAGTTTAGCATTGTTATTTTCTGTTGGCTATGCAAACTGACATCCTGTAAACCCTGGATGGGTGTACAATATTTCACACAATTTGATAGAATTTTGTTAGTGTTCCATTTCCCCCACGTTATTACAACTACTTCTTTTTTGTTAACTTATTATAGCGATTGGGCTGTAGAAAAGAACAAGCCGCTTGAAAATAGAGAAATGTGAAAATAAAAATGTTTGACCTATTAACTCGCATGCACACTTGTTAAAAAATTCCATTAATAAAGAATCACATTAAGGGTTAAATCCCACTATCACGGACATCAGCGCATGCAGGATTTGTGCTGCTGTGTGTGATTCTCCATGTGCGCTGTGCTCCAGGTCGTAGCTATGTTATTGGCACGCATGCAATCCTCACAAAGTCGTGTACGCATACGAATTAATAACGCATAGGAGCACTTCACACACAGTGGGAACTGTCCATTCGCATTGTGGACTGGACGCATGAACGGATTGCAAATCGCACTCCGGCACTGACAAGTGTAGTGTAGTACAATCACTTGGGCAAGCACAGGATTTCTGAAAGGTTTATCATGGCTCAACGCACCACTGACATTTTAGCCACAACCACTATTATATGGTATATATCATTATATTTTTCTTGCCTGTAGACTATTTTCTGCATGAATAATGGTCCCCTTTATTTGAAAATGTCAGGATATTAAAAACTACCAAGAAGTTCAATGACCATATAAAAGTATGAGACATAGGTATGTTTTTAATATATCAAAATATAAACATTTTGAATCCTTTGTTGCAGATGCTTCTGATCGCGCTTGAGAATTGCATGTCGGTGCATGCAAATGTGACCGGCCACATTGTTTGCTCATGGAACGTGCTGCATTGGGATTTTTAAGCGTATTTTCGTGCATTGCTAGTGTGGCCACAACTGTTCTGGGCAAAAAAAAAAAATATATGGTGTTTTTTTTTGGTAGACCCAATGCAGCAATGCCTGGGAGTGATAGTGTTCATGGCAAAATGCGAGTCTCCGCTGCCTAGAATCCTTAGATATGTTGGCATTGCCTCAGCAGGTGACAGAATTCTCGGTTTTGCATTGGAGGTATTGTGCCATCTGTACTTGACTTATGTCTTAATTGCTTTGTTGTTAGGTATGATTTAACATGTAGAACGGTACGGGCTTATTCAGTGCAGACAGGGAGGTTTTCTAGTTGATCACTAGATTCCTCTGTGTCCGCTATAGTAAAATGCAGTTTCCTCTTAGCTAGTTATACATTAAAACCTGGGTTAGTTTACATTTGCAGTAACGTTTTGTACAATTTGGACACCACGCCATTGCAATATTTGGAGCAAAGGATGTGCTGCCATTACAACTGAAGATACCTATACACATTGCTGATGAGGCTGGGTACACAATTGATCGATACTTCCGTGTATCGGTCAGTCGATTTTGGCCCCACTGTTGCCAGTAACACGTTTGTCCGGATCAGACAAATGGGCGCTCGGACCTGTTCGTAAATCACGGGCGATCATGCAGTTCCCTATGGGACCACATCGGTTGCACAAACTGTTGCCCGTGGCTCGGTCAAGACAAAAAGTCCCATCGTGTTTACCCACCTTTAGGCAAATCCCGTTAGGATTCTCCTGATATATACAAGGTGTATGGTGTAAAAAGGGTCACTCACAATGCCAAAGCACTACTGCTGTCAGTATTGTGGACAATTGGGTCAGAGTTGGCTCTCTTTACTTTAGAAGTAGAACGATCGAATACAATTATAGCGTATTTGCTCCCCTGACAAAGCGTTCTGCATAAATAGTTATGGGAGGTTGGTCTGATACGTGCATGTACCTGTCGGCGCAAAATGTATGTAAAGAAAGAGGTCCCTGTGAATAGAGTATTGTATAAACAGTTTACTGTGTTTGCTTTTATATATATATATATATATATATATATATATCAAGCTAATTGTTATTGACATTGTAAAGCCAAACAAAGGATTAAAAGAATGGTTCACACAACTTTTAAAGACCATGTGTATAGTTCTCTGTGTTATATAAGAGTCACATGGAAGAAAGCATAAAGTAGAGTAAGCTGCTTGTGAAAATCCAATAAAATCGATACTTTATTTCACATGGGCAGCTCTCTTTACAAAGCCACAAATGGGTGCATCTGTAGTCATTATGATACACCCCAGATTGGCTACACTTGCAGCAATCAGCATTGCAGCATTTACAGTGACCCAGATGAAACTCTCCCCACTTTCAGCAGGTAAAGCTGTGTGCATGCAATGCAATATTTTGTCCCAAATGACCAATAATTTAGTGTATTGGTTGATCGCCCCAAAATAATTGCATGGACGTGACCAAAAACCTTGGGCAGTCGTGCAGTCCTCTGTGGACCGCACGCTAGACTGCAGGTACTTTTGCTGCAGCCGACAGTCCTGACATTTTTTTTTTTATGCCAGTCATATTTTTAAGCCGGGTACACACGAGAGACAGAAGATGTGGCCACACAAAGTTCCGATCTGTTTCCTTATTATATGAATATGAACACTTTCCTCATTTCATTGTGTTCCATATATTATTTTATATACAGGTTTGGTACGTTCTTATTTAAATCAAAAAAGAAAGACTCAAGGTACCTCCTAGGCGTCCAATCCCTTCTGGTCACCTCAACGCCAGATACAACACTCAAGAACAAAGAAAGTAGGGCTGTTCACTTGATAAAGGCCTAGCGGCCGAAACGTCGTGTGTTGGTGTACTGCAATAAAGAGGGGTTACCCCTTGCAAAGTATAAACGACTGGACAGCCCTACTTTCTTTGTTCTTGAGTACGTTCTTATTTAGCTGTTTTCTACCCTTAGAATATACAGTATTGAGGTGATATTCTCTACATATGGTAGCCATTCTTTGTTCTGTTTAAATATGCTAATAACAATATAGAATTAAATGCTCACAATGGAAAATAATGTAACTGTGTAAATAACTTAAATAATTAGTGGTGTCAGTAAATAAAAAGTAATCCAAACTAATAAGAGTGACAGAGGTAACACTCAGGCGACAAGCAGTTAAACCACCAATGGCAACTTTATTACATATATTCGTGAAACATGTCGTGTATGTACATGTAATAAAGTTGCCATTAGCGGCTAAACTGCTTGTCGCCTGAGTGTTACCTCTGTCACTCTTGTTATCTTGGATTATCTTCATGCATGAGTGGATGGATGCATAGATAGGTGTAACCCTACCAGCCAGTACCAGTGTTATGGACCATTTGCACTGTGAGGGTTAGTAAATAAAAAGTAATGGTAAGTGAAATAAAGTAAAAGTAATTCTTTCATGGTATAACTTATTTTTTTTATTTTAGATTAGATCAGTGTCCGTGGATTTGAACAGTGATCCAGCTCTGCAGATAGATATTCCGGATGCACTGAGTGAGAGGGACAAAGTAAAATTCACTGTACACACGAAGGTAAGTTGGTTCTTTTCAGTTGGTTACATGGTTAACATACAGTAAATGTCAATGCAAGTGGGGATAAATGCTTTACAAAATGTTGCATAATACAGCATTGGCTCACCCCTTACAGCAGACAAGCTGGACTTTGACCTGTCAGTGTGGGACTCATAGAACCCATGTGTGAGGACCTAGTAGTTTGAGAGTTTGCACTTACAGTATAATTGTCCTTGAACTATTTATTTAATAAATCAGCTTTGGCCATTTTACAATAAATTTAATTTGTGATCCGTGTCTCCTTCACAGGTTAAATAAAAGCACAGTACAGTGTACATTCTAATCTAGGCATCCAGCCGTTTAAGGGGCAAGTCCACCCCCACCAGGCTGTCTTCCTAATCCTTGCCTCCTTTGTAAGCTCAATAAGCTTTTAGAGAGCGCATGTAGCTTCAGGAGGAGCGGCTCTCTGCATCAGTCTGTCCCTTCAAATAAAAACTCTTAAAACATTGATCATTTTAAAAACTTTTTTTTCTTTCATCAAAAATCCAGTGAAATATGCATAAAAGTAAAGTCCGTTTTTATGTTAGAGTAACCCCAAGTCCTCCTTATATATATATGGAGTATATGGTATAACTCATGCTCATGTTGTTTCTGCTCAGATACATAACTAGGTTTTCCAGTAATAATTTCTTATCTTGTGTCCAACATTCTCTATCTAAATGGCCTCTCCGTTTAGAGACTTTCATCTACCACTAACTTTGACGTTGGTACTGAAGAGTTCTGTAACACCTGGGTCATACGCAGCTCCACCCAATTTTTCCCCTCTATCAACTACATGCCAAGCCTTACAATGCAAAACATGTTGGCCAGTTAAATCAATCTTGTCAAGAACCCCACACAACCTTTGCCAATTGCTCTTAATACCAGTTACAAGAACTTTCATTTATTTACCAAAACAATAACACACACACATTTAACCTTTTCAGTGCCAGACAGTTTTGCAAGTTGCCTACCCTTTTTTGCCAGAAGAATTTTCAGGATTTTGCACTCATATGGTTTAGTGAAGTGTTGCGGTATGAAAACTCACAGGAATCAGGGCAAATTATATATCCTTTTTGTCGGCAGAATATGTACATTAAAAAGATAACAGACTTTTGCAACTTATCTGGAGATTTCAGAAAATTTTGGGGTGAAAACTGTCGAAAAAACTGTAAAATTTGCAAATTTTTACTTTTCTTGCCATTTCTATTTGGAAAAATAAATACTATTTTTGAGTTTACACATGAAAATCTTATTGTTTCTAAAAGCTCTGATTCTCCAGAGTACCCCAAACTTTCTGTCCAGGAGACCCCTCGAAACTAAAACAGCATATTGAAAAATTTTACACCAAATTGAAATGTAAAAGCCCATCTAACAGTCATTGCAGAATAACATCCAAATTAACTAAAACATCCTCACAAAAGAGATAATTTTAGAAACTACACATCCTAAGGTTTTTAGAAGTAGTGTGATTTTTGATCAAAATGCAAATACCTGGACAAAACAGCTTATCAAATTGGAAGATTTTTCTCATATTTTCCTTTTTTCCTTCAAATACCAAATCATCAACAAAGTCGAAGGTAAATTTCACAGAAAAATTTTTGGGGGGGGGGGAGTTGAAAACCAACACAAATATGAAAGCCTAACCCCTCCTGAATAAAATGGTATGCCACATGGGTGGGTACATACAGAGACATGGCTACCAACTAGCCCTGAAGGCAACCAGTGCATAAAGACAAATTACACACAATTTCAGTCATCTTGGCATTTTGAACTGCTTTTGTTTTTTCAAACTAAACGCCCCCCAATCTCAAAAATACCCCCACAAACTATATATTTTTGGAAAGTACACAG
Organism: Hymenochirus boettgeri; assembly: GCA_019447015.1. NCBI lineage: Eukaryota > Metazoa > Chordata > Amphibia > Anura > Pipidae > Hymenochirus > Hymenochirus boettgeri. The sequence continues at coordinate 62,135,455 of CM033473.1, forward strand.
TTTCAGCGACCATATAGTGTCATTGTGTCAAGCATACAAGCAGAATTCTGGACGCAGTCCTTCATAGAATAGCATGCTCTTAGCAGATTTTCTGAAAAAATTAATAAAATACATGTTTCAAAAGTCAGAAAATCATACCTAAATACCCATGACAGGTAAAAAAACCCACCTAAATATCAATCCCCCAAATGTCCTGAATCAAACGGTATGCCATATGCGTGGTTACACATGCGCACGTGGAAGCGAATAGCCACAAAGTGAGACAATGCATGATGGCTCAGGAACAGCACCAATATTCCGAATTTGAACAGTCTGCAGTATTTTCCAGAAAACACCCCCCTAACTCAGAAATACCCCCACCAGCTATATATTCCTGAAATCTACACTCCTTCAGCTATATGTAATGCTATTGTTCATTCATACCATCAATGGTGTTTGCGCAGTTCGTCGCAGAAGTTCGCACTTTTCACAGATTTTCTGAAAAAATGAACAAAAATCAACTTTCGAAGGTAGATATCATGCCAAAACCTCATGGAATGTAAAAAAAAGTTACCAAATGTCAATCCCCCAAATGTCCTGAATCAAATGGTATGCCATATGTGTGGAAATTAGCGGCTAAACTGCTTGTCGCCTGAGTGTTACCTCTGTCACTCTTGTTATCTTGGATTATCTTCATGCATGAGTGGATGGATGCATAGATAGGTGTAACCCTACCAGCCAGTACCAGTGTTATGGACCATTTGCACTGTGAGGGTTAGTAAATAAAAAGTAATGGTAAGTGAAATAAAGTAAAAGTAATTCTTTCATGGTATAACTTATTTTTTTTATTTTAGATTAGATCAGTGTCCGTGGATTTGAACAGTGATCCAGCTCTGCAGATAGATATTCCGGATGCACTGAGTGAGAGGGACAAAGTAAAATTCACTGTACACACGAAGGTAAGTTGGTTCTTTTCAGTTGGTTACATGGTTAACATACAGTAAATGTCAATGCAAGTGGGGATAAATGCTTTACAAAATGTTGCATAATACAGCATTGGCTCACCCCTTACAGCAGACAAGCTGGACTTTGACCTGTCAGTGTGGGACTCATAGAACCCATGTGTGAGGACCTAGTAGTTTGAGAGTTTGCACTTACAGTATAATTGTCCTTGAACTATTTATTTAATAAATCAGCTTTGGCCATTTTACAATAAATTTAATTTGTGATCCGTGTCTCCTTCACAGGTTAAATAAAAGCACAGTACAGTGTACATTCTAATCTAGGCATCCAGCCGTTTAAGGGGCAAGTCCACCCCCACCAGGCTGTCTTCCTAATCCTTGCCTCCTTTGTAAGCTCAATAAGCTTTTAGAGAGCGCATGTAGCTTCAGGAGGAGCGGCTCTCTGCATCAGTCTGTCCCTTCAAATAAAAACTCTTAAAACATTGATCATTTTAAAAACTTTTTTTTCTTTCATCAAAAATCCAGTGAAATATGCATAAAAGTAAAGTCCGTTTTTATGTTAGAGTAACCCCAAGTCCTCCTTATATATATATGGAGTATATGGTATAACTCATGCTCATGTTGTTTCTGCTCAGATACATAACTAGGTTTTCCAGTAATAATTTCTTATCTTGTGTCCAACATTCTCTATCTAAATGGCCTCTCCGTTTAGAGACTTTCATCTACCACTAACTTTGACGTTGGTACTGAAGAGTTCTGTAACACCTGGGTCATACGCAGCTCCACCCAATTTTTCCCCTCTATCAACTACATGCCAAGCCTTACAATGCAAAACATGTTGGCCAGTTAAATCAATCTTGTCAAGAACCCCACACAACCTTTGCCAATTGCTCTTAATACCAGTTACAAGAACTTTCATTTATTTACCAAAACAATAACACACACACATTTAACCTTTTCAGTGCCAGACAGTTTTGCAAGTTGCCTACCCTTTTTTGCCAGAAGAATTTTCAGGATTTTGCACTCATATGGTTTAGTGAAGTGTTGCGGTATGAAAACTCACAGGAATCAGGGCAAATTATATATCCTTTTTGTCGGCAGAATATGTACATTAAAAAGATAACAGACTTTTGCAACTTATCTGGAGATTTCAGAAAATTTTGGGGTGAAAACTGTCGAAAAAACTGTAAAATTTGCAAATTTTTACTTTTCTTGCCATTTCTATTTGGAAAAATAAATACTATTTTTGAGTTTACACATGAAAATCTTATTGTTTCTAAAAGCTCTGATTCTCCAGAGTACAACGATACCAGATATGTATAAAGTACCACAAACTTTCTGTCCAGGAGACCCCTCGAAACTAAAACAGCATATTGAAAAATTTTACACCAAATTGAAATGTAAAAGCCCATCTAACAGTCATTGCAGAATAACATCCAAATTAACTAAAACATCCTCACAAATGAGATAATTTTAGAAACTACACATCCTAAGGTTTTTAGAAGTAGTGTGATTTTTGATCAAAATGCAAATACCTGGACAAAACAGCTTATCAAATTGGAAGATTTTTCTCATATTTTCCTTTTTTCCTTCAAATACCAAATCATCAACAAAGTCGAAGGTAAATTTCACAGAAAAATTTTTGGGGGGGGAGTTGAAAACCAACACAAATATGAAAGCCTAACCCCTCCTGAATAAAATGGTATGCCACATGGGTGGGTACATACAGAGACATGGCTACCAACTAGCCCTGAAGGCAACCAGTGCATAAAGACAAATTACACATACAATTTCAGTCATCTTGGCATTTTGAACTGCTTTTGTTTTTTCAAACTAAACGCCCCCCAATCTCAAAAATACCCCCACAAACTATATATTTTTGGAAAGTACACAGTTTCAGCGACCATATAGTGTCATTGTGTCAAGCATACAAGCAGAATTCTGGACGCAGTCCTTCATAGAATAGCATGCTGTTAGCAGATTTTCTGAAAAAATTAATAAAATACATGTTTCAAAGTCAGAAAATCATACCTAAATACCCATGACAGGTAAAAAAAAACACCTAAATATCAATCCCCCAAATGTCCTGAATCAAACGGTATGCCATATGCGTGGTTACACATGGGCACGTGGAAGCGAATAGCCGCAAAGTGAAACAATGCATGATGGCTCAGGAACAGCACCAATATTCCGAATTTGAACAGTCTGCAGTATTCTCCAGAAAACACCCCCCTAACTCAGAAATACCCCCACAAGCTATATATTCCTGAAATCTACACACCTTCAGCTATATGTAATGCTATTGTTCATTCATACCATCAATGGTGTTTGCGCAGTTCGTCGCAGAAGTTGGCACTTTTCACAGATTTTCTGAAAAAATGAACAAAAATCAACTTTCGAAGGTAGATATCATGCCAAAACCTCATGGAATGTAAAAAAAAAGTTACCAAATGTCAATCCCCCAAATGTCCTGAATCAAATGGTATGCCATATGTGTGGTTACACACGCGGACGTGGAAGCAAAAAGCCACGAAGTGAGACCATGCATGATGGCTCAAAAACAGCAAAAATATTCAACCAACTCTGAATTTCAACAGTCTGCAGTTTTTTCCACAAAACACACCCCTAACTCAGAAAAAACCCCCACAAACTATATATTCCTGAAATCTACACACCTTCAGCTATGTAACACCGTAGTTAGTTCATTCATACCATCAATAGTGTGGGCGCAGTTTTTTGTAGAAATCGCACTTTTCTGAAAAAATGAACAAAAAACAACTTCAAAGGGTAGAAATCATGCCAAAACCTCATGGAATGTAAAAAAAAGTTACCAAATATCAACCCCCCAAATGTCCTGAATCAAATGGTATGCCATATGCATGGTTACACACGTGGACGTGGAAGCTACTAGCCACGAAGTGAGACAATGCACGATGGCTAAAAAACAGCCAACATATTCAGTCAAATCCAAATTACCACAAAACAACCCCAAAACATGGATTGACATTTGTTAACTTTTTTTTACATTCCATGAGGTTTTGGCATGATATCTACCTTCGAAAGTTGATTTTTGTTCATTTTTCAGAAAATCTGTGAAAAGTGCGAACTTCTGCGACGAACTGCGCAAACACATTGATGGTAGATGAACAATAGCATTACATATAGCTGAAGAGTGTAGATTTCAGGAATATTATTGGGGGGGTATTTCTGAGTTAGGGGGTGTTTTTCTGGAAAATACTGCAGACTGTTCAAATTCGGAATATTGGTGCTGTTCCTGAGCCATCATGCATTGTCTCACTTTGTGGCTATTCGCTTCCACGTGCGCATGTGTAACCACGCATATGGCATACCGTTTGATTCAGGACATTTGGGGATTGATATTTAGGTGGGTTTTTTTACCTGTCATGGGTATTTAGGTATGATTTTTGCTTTTGAAACATGTATTTTATATTTTTTCAGAAACTCTAGAGCATGCTATTCTATGAAGGACTGCGTCCAGAATTCTGCTTGTATGCTTGACACAATGACACTAATGGTCGCTGAACTGTGTACTTTCCAAAAATATAAGTTTGTGGGGGTATTTTTGAGATTGGGGGGGCGTTTAGTTTGAAAAAACAAAGCAGTTCAAAATGCCAAGATGACTGAAATGTGTTGTTAATTTTGTCTTTATGCACTGGTTGCCTTCAGGGCTAGTTGGTAGCCATGTCTCTGTATGTACCCCCACCCATGTGGCATACCATTTTATTCAGGAGGGGTTAGGCTTTCATATTTGTTGGTTTTCAACTCCCCCCCCCCCAAAAATTTTTCTGTGAAATTTACCTTCGACTTTGTTGATGATTTGGTATTTGAGGAAAAAAGGAAAATATGAGAAAAATCTTCCAATTTGATAAGCTGTTTTGTCCAGGTATTTGCATTTTGATCAAAATCACACTACTTCTAAAACCTTAGGATGTGTTATTTCTAAAATTATCTCTTTTGTGAGGATGTTTTAGTTATTTGGATGTTATTCTGCAATGACTGTTAATGGGCTTTTACATTTCATTTGGTGTAAAATTTTTCATATGCTGTTTTAGTTTCGAGGGGTCTCCTGGACAGAAAGTTTGGGGTACTCTGGAGAATCAAGCTTTTAGAAACAATAAGATTTTCATGTGTAAACTCAAAAATAGTATTTTATTTTTCCAAATAGAAATGGCAAGAAAGTAAAAATTTGCAAATTTTACAGTTTTTTCGACAGTTTTCACCCCAAAATTTTCTGAAATCTCCAGATAATTGCAAAAGTCTGTTATCTTTTTAATGTATATTCTTCTCGCCGACAAAAAGGATATATAATTTGCCCTGATTCCTGGTGAGTTTTCATACCGCAACACTTCACTAAACCATATGAGTGCAAAATCCTGAAATTCTTCTGGCAAAAAAGGGTAGGCAACTTGCAAAACTGTCTGGCACTGAAAAGGTTAAATGTGTGGTGTGTTATTGTTTTGGTAATAAATGAAAGTTCTTGTAACTGGTATTAAGAGCAATTGGCAAAGGTTGTGTGGGGTTCTTGACAAGATTGATTTAACTGGCCAACATGTTTTGCATTGTAAGGCTTGGCATGTATTTGATAGAGGGGAAAAATTGGGTGGAGCTGCGTATGACCCAGGTGTTACAGAACTCTTCAGTACCAACGTCAAAGTTAGTGGTAGATGAAAGTCTCTAAACGGAGAGCCATTTAGATAGAAGTTGGACACAAGATAAGAAATTATTACTGGAAAACCTAGTTATGATCTGACAGAACAACATAGCATGAGTTATACCATATACTCCATATAAATATAGGAGACTTGGGGTTACTCTAACATAAAAACGGACTTTACTTTTATGCATATTTCACTGGATTTTTGATGAAAGAAAAAAAGTTTTTAAAATGATCAATGTTTTAAGAGTTTTTATTGAAGGGACAGACTGATGCAGAGAGCCGCTCCTCCTGAAGCTACATGCGCTCTCTAAAGCTTATTGAGCTTACAAGGGAGGCAAGGATTAGGAAGACAGCCTGGTGGGGGTGGACTTGCCCTTAAACGGCTGGATGCCTAGATTAGAATGTACACTGTACTGTGCTTTTATTTAACCTGTGAAGGAGACACGGATCACAAATTAAATTTATTGTAAGGGCCAAAGCTGATTTATTAAATAAATAGTTCAAGGACATTATACTGTAAGTGCAAACTCTCAAACTACTAGGTCCTCACACATGGTTCTATGAGTCCCCACTGACAGGTCAAAGTCCAGCTTGTCTGCTGTAAGGGGTGACCAATGCTGTATTATGCAAACATTTTGTAAAGCATTTATCCCCACTTGCATTGACATTTACTGTATGTTAACCATGTAACCAACTGAAAAGAACCAACTTACCTTCGTGTGTACAGTGAATTTACTTTGTCCCTCTCACTCAGTGCATCCGGAATATCTATCTGCAGAGCTGGATCACTGTTCAAATCCACGGACACTGATCTAATCTAAAATAAAAAAAATAAGTTATACCATGAAAGAATTACTTTTACTTTATTTCACTTACCATTACTTTTTTACTACCCTCACATTGCAAATGGTCCATAACACTGGTACTGGCTGGTAGGGTTACACCTATCTATGCATCCATCCACTCATGCATGAAGATAATCAAGATAACAAGAGTGACAGAGGTACACTCAGGCGACAAGCATTAGCCGCTAATGGCAACTTATTACATGTACATACCGACATGTTCACGAATATATGTAATAAAGTTGCCATTGGTGGTTTAACTGCTTGTCGCCTGAGTGTTACCTCTGTCACTCTTATTAGTTTGGATTACTTTTTATTTACTGACACCACTAATTATTTAAGTTTTTACACAGTTACATTATTTTCCATTGTGAGCATTTAATTCTATATTGTTTATTAGCATATTTAAACAGAACAAAGAATGGCTACCATATGTAGAGAATATCACCTCAATACTGTATATTCTAAGGGTAGAAACACAGCTAATAAGAACGTACTCAGAACAAAGAAAGTAGGGCTGTCCATCGTTTATAACTTTGCAAGGGGTAACCCCTCTTTATTGCAGTACACCAACACACGACGTTTCGGCCGCTAGGCCTTTATCAAGTGAACAGCCCTACTTTCTTTGTTCTTGAGTGTTGTATCTGGCGTTGAGGTGACCAGAAGGGATTGGACGCCTAGGAGGTACCTTGAGTCTTTTCTTTTTTGATTTAAATAAGAACGTACCAAACCTGTATATAAAATAATAATGGAACACAATGAATAGGAAAGTGTTCATATTCATATAATAAGGAAACAGATCGGAACTTTGTGTGGCCACATCTTCTGTCTCTCGTGTTACCCGCTTAAAAATATGACTGGCATAAAAAAAAAAATGTCAGGACTGTCGGCTGCAGCAAAAGTACCTGCATTCTAGCGTGCGGTCCACAGAGGACTGCACGACTGCCCAAGGTTTTTGGTCACGTCCATGCAATTATTTTGGGGCGATCAACCAATACACTAAATTATTGGTCATTTGGGACAAAATATTGCATTGCATGCCACACTCTTTACCTGCTGAAAGTGGGGAGAGTTTCATCTGGGTCACTGTAAATGCTGCAATGCTGATTGCTGCAAGTGTAGCCAATCTGGGGTGTATCATAATGACTAACAGATGCACCCATTTGTGGCTTTGTAAAGGAGCTGCCCATGTGAATAAAGTATCATTTTATTGGATTTTCACAAGCTTACTCTACTTTATGCTTTCTTCCATGTGACTCTTATATAACACGAGAGAACTATACACATGGTCTTTAAATTTGTGTGAACCATTCTTTTAATCCTTTGTTTGGTTTACAATGTCAATAACAATTAGCTTGATATATATATATATATATATATTATATAAAGCAAACACAGTAAACTGTTTATACAATACTCTATTCACAGGGACCTCTTTCTTTACATACATTTTGCGCCGACAGGTACATGCACGTATCAGACCAACTCCCATAACTATTTATGCAGAACGCTTTGTCAGGGAAAATACGCTATAATTGTATTCGATCGTTCTACTTCTAAAGTAGAGAGCCAACTCTGACCCAATTGTCCACAATACTGACAGCGTAGTGCTTTGGCATTGTGAGTGACCCTTTTTACACAACCATACACCTTGTATATATCAGGAGAATCCTAACGGGATTTGCCTAAAGGTGGGTAAACACGATGGGACTTTTTGTCTTGACCGAGCCACGGGCAACAGTTTTTGTGCACCCGATGTGGTCCCATAGGGAACTGCATGATCGCCCGTGATTTACGAACAGGTCCGAGCGCCCATTTGTCTGATCCGGACAAACGTGTTACTGGCAACAGTGGGGCCAAAATCGACTGACCGATACACGGAAGTATCGATCAATTGTGTACCCAGCCTCATCAGCATGTGTATAGGTATCTTCAGTTGTAATGGCAGCACATCCTTTGCTCCAAATATTGCAATGGCTTGGTGTCCAAATTGTACAAAACGTTACTGCAAATGTAAACTAACCCAGGTTTATGTTAACTAGCTAAGAGGAAACGCATTTACTATAGCGACACGAGGATCAGTGATCAACTAGAAAACCTCCCTGTCTGCCACTGAATAAGCCCGTACCGTTCTACATGTTAAATCATACTAACCACAAGCATAACATAAGTCAAGTACAGATGGCACATAACCTCCAATGCAAACCGAGAATTCTGTCACCTGCTGAGGCAATGCCAACATATCTAAGGATTCTAGGCAGCAGACTCGCATTTTGCCATGAACACTATCACTCCCAGGCATTGCTGCATTGGTCTACCAAAAAAAAACACCATATTTTTTTTTTTTTGCCCAAACAGTTGTGGCCACACTAGCAATGCACGAAATACGCTAAAAATCCCAATGCACAGCGTTCCATGAGCAAACAATGTGGCCGTCACATTTGCATGCACCACATGTGCAATTCTCAAGCGCGATCAGAAGCATCTGCAACAAAGGATTCAAAATGTTTATATTTTGTATATTAAAACATACCTATGTCTCATACTTTTATATGGTCTTGAACTCTTGGTAGTTTTTAATATCCTGACATTTCAAATAAAGGGGACCATTATTCATGCAGAAAATAGTCTACAGGCAAGAAAAATATAATGATATATACCATATAATAGTGGTTGTGGCTAAAATGTCAGTGGTGCGTTGAGCCTGATAAACCTTTCAGAATCCTGTGCTTGCCCAAGTGATTGTACTACACTACACTTGTCAGTGCCGGAGTGCGATTTGCAATCCGTTCATGCGTCCAGTCCACAATGCGAATGACAGTTCCCACTGTGTGTGAAGTGCTCCTATGCGTTATTAATTCGTTCGTACACGACTTTGTGAGGATTGCATGCGTGCCAATACATGCTACGACCTTGAGCACAGCGCACATGGAGAATCACACACAGCAGCACAAATCCTGCTGCGCTGATTGTCCGTGATAGTGGGATTTAACCCTTATGTGATTCTTATTAATGGAATTTTTTAACAAGTGTGCATGCGAGTTATAGGTCAACATTTTTATTTTCACATTTCTCTTATTTTCAAGCGGCTTGTTCTTTTCTACAGAATCGCTAGAGAAGTCTACAAAAAAGAAGGTATGTTGTATCATACGGGAGGGAGAATCGAGACAGACAGAAGAGAACAGTTCTCAAAATAAGACAAGAACAGCTACAAGTACAAAAGACAAGATAGACGAGCTACACTACAGACAGATAAGAAACAACAGAGAGTACAAACAAGAAGAAACAGAACAATACAAAAGAAGAGTCTCCTACACCGCGATCACGCGTACATACAAAGAACACAGGAAAGAGAAGATACAAGAGAACAGAGACATGAACAGAGCAGAAAGAGGAAGACAGGAACATAGAACAAGGGGATACAGAGAAGGAGAAAGCCCCCCTACAGCCAAAAGACGAGAAAGAGGAAGACACCGAAACAGTCTAACAGACAACATGGAATCTACAGCAGGGGGAGAGGCAGGAGACAGTAATCAAGGAACGGAGAAGGGAGAAAGTAGTTCTACAAGGGGTGAGCAGAGACATAAGGGATAGCCAAAAAAGAGAAGAGTGGGCACAAAGGATACAGAACAGATACAGGCGAAGGGATACAGCGGGGGAAACAGAAGGGGGGACACAATCTACAGACAGGAGAGGCTTCTCCTACAGAGAGAGAGGAGAGAGAAACAGCACATGAAGAAGGGGAGAGCACAGAGAATTCGACAGAAGTAGAAGACAGAACAGAGAGAAAGTACAGGAGAGGGTTTTCCTACAGTAGCAGCAGAGAGGCTGCCAGGCCGGGAGAAGGAGAGACAGGGAAGACGCAGGAGAGATAGACAGCACCTACAGAGAGGTACGAGGAGAGCGGAGAGAGAAGCAGGAGACAGGGAGGCAGAGCAAGGGGAGGACAGAACAGAGATGGGAAAAAGATCAGTTCCTACATGATAGCAGAAGGGCTGGAACAAGGACAGGAAGGTAAAGGGGACTAACGGAAAAAGACAGGAGGCGAACAGAGGAGATACAGAGAAGGAGGGGATGAGTAGGAGCAGGGAGGAGGTAGTACAGTGACAGGCGCAGCAAGAGAGGATATACATGAGGTTCTACAAACAGAAGAAACCAGAGGAGCAAGTGAGAGGAGGAGGAAATCTACAGAAGGAGAGAGAGGCAAGGAACACAGGGAGCAAAGGTGAAAAGCGAACAAGCACCAGGGGAGGGGGCAGCTTCTACAGTAGGGACAAAGGAGACGATTACAGACATAAAAGTAATAGGAGAAAAACAGACGACAGAACACTACAAGAAGACGCTAACATACAAGAGAAGGAGGGAGAACAAAGGAGAGACAGAGACACGAAAGAGAATCTACACAAACGAAAGAGGAGGGGTTCTACAAACAGAAGAGAAAGCTACAGAAAACGGATCGTCTACAGAAGAGGAACATGATCACAGTATATACAGAAGAGAGGAGCAGGAGTAGCAGAGGAAAGACATTTCTTTTCTACAGGAAACAGAAACAACAAGAACCAGTTCTACAGTATAAGCCAAGGAGGAGGGAAGCGAGTTTACAAGAGCAGAACAGACAAAAGCACAGCGGAAAAGGCAAAACCTACAAATCTACAGAAGAGGAGACACAGCAGAGAGCAAAAGTCGAAGGCCACAGAGAAGGACAAGAACTACAAAGTCAAGTATTTCTTTTCTACAAACAAACAAAGCAGAAACAAGATCTACAGAGAACAAAGACAACAAAGAGAACAAAGACAACAAGAAAAGGCAAGAGAAGAAGGACAGAAGGACAGCAGGAAGAGGACAGCGAGACAGACAGCGGACAGTACAACAGAGTTCTACAGGAAAGAGGGAGCAGAAAGGAGAGTAGAGGAATCTAACGACAGGAAGACGGGAAGAGTACACCTCTACAGGAGCACAGGGAACTTTTCTACAAAGCAGGACTGACAAAACAGAGGACAAGACAGGAACAGCGAGGAGAGAAGAGAGAGAGCGGAAAAGACAGACCAACAGAGGGCAACAAAGGCGAAACAACAACAACTTTTCTACACGAACAGTCTACAAAGAAGAGACAGCTACAGCAGACAGAGGAGGGAGAGAGACAGAGAGCTTTCACAGCAGCACAGAAAGACAAGAAAGAGCAGATTTCTACACAAGACAAAGACAGTACAAGGAGTCAGACAAGACAAGAAAGCAGAACAGAAAAAACTACAGAAAATCTACAGAGAGAAAGGAGAGAGCAGGGAGACAGAACACTAGAGAATGAGCTCCAGAGGGTGACAATCAGAGAGGGCAGTCTAAAGAAGGACATACTACAGAAAACAAAACAGGAAAGCAGGTCTACAAGACATTCCTACAGTACAGAGGGAGCGAGCTTTTCTTCTACGAGGGCAGAAGAAGAGGGAAACAAGGCATTTATGCAATAATGACGTATATAATTAGATCTACAGGAATAGTTCTACATACACTACAGCAGAAGAACAGTAATATTTCATAACAGTTCAATATCACAATGAAGATGAAAAGACCGAGATATAAATGAACAAGAAGCTACAAATCACAGTAAAGAGAGCAGAAGGAGAGTCTTTCCTAACAAGAAAGACAGGAAGGGGAGAGGAGCAGAGCAGAGCGGGAGACATAAGGGGACAGGGAATGACAAGAACAGCGAGCAGATAAGGGTTCTACCGACAGCTAAAGAGTAGGAGTGACAAGAGAAGAGCAGGCTACACAAAGCAACAATTCACAGAGAAGACAGAAAACTACCCGAGAGGCGGAAAGAGGAAGGCGTAGACAGGAGAGAAGGGAGAGATAGAACAGCAGGGGAGAGGGAAGCAGCCAGACCAGAGGAGAGGATTTCTACAGAAGGGACAGGCGTTTCTACAGAACAGGATGCAGAAGACATAGGGTCTCCAGAGAGAAGGCGGTAGGGGAGGTATAAGAGTTTCTACAGACAAGTACAAGAAAAAGAGATCACAGGAAAGGAAGAATCACCTTCTTGCTCTCTGTCTCTCCCCCTCCGCCCTCCCCCCAACTCTAAACCCGCCCCCCCTCTCCCAACTTACCCCCGTCCCGCTCCCTCCAGGGTCTACAAGAACAAGTTTCTACATAGATATGAGACCGAGGAGCAGGCAAGAGTCCAGGGAGAAGGAGAGACAGTTTCTACACTACAGAGAGAGAGAAAGGAGAGACAGAATCTAACAGGAGAGTACAGTCTAACAGGGAGGAGAGAGAATCTACAGAGCCAGAGAACAGAAGGGAGAAGAGAGACCTACAGAGGGAGCGAGAGGCAGAGGGGGAGGACTACAGAGGTAGCTTGAGAACAGAAGACGAGAGCGTCTACAAAGCAGCAGGAGAAAAGCAGCGAAGAGGAACACAGAGAGAGACCTACAAGCAACATAACGAGGGTAGAAACGCAGAAAGACAAAGCTCACAAGAAGGAGGAGGAGTAGCAAGACGAGACGTATATAACAGGTTTCTACATCACAGGGATACAGCTACAGACAGAAGACAGAACAGTCTACAGCTACAGTACCACAGAGCGAAGAAGCAGACAGTCAAATCAATGACATGAACGGAGGGCGAGGAACAGGAAAGGAGAGTACAGCAGAGGGGATAGAGATAAGACAACCAGTTTCTACAGACAAGACAAAACAGAGCCACTACAGAGTCATGAGGAGAGAGAAACAGGTACAGATAAGAGCAGAGGAAGGGGCGCAGAGAGAATCAATTTCTACAAAGAAACCAAGAAGAGGGAATACAGAAAAGTACAGAGAGAGTACAGCAGAGGAAGTATACAGACATAAATGAAAGGATACGAGCCTACACAACAGAGACTACAGGCTAGCTAGATACAAAGAGGACAGAGAGAGCAGCTTCAGAAAGAATGGAGGTTCTCCAGCCGCTACAGCGGAAAGACAAGGAAGCAGACACTCAGAGCAGGAGTGTACAGACAAGCAAGAGGAACACGAGGGACAAAGGAGGCCAGAGAGAACAACAGTTGGAGCAAGAGCAAAAGAGAGAGGGACGAGAGCGACAGACAAGTCTACAACAGTATACAAGAAGGGGAACAGAGACAGTTTCTACAGCAGAAGCAGCAGGAGAACAGAAAGAACAGAGAGGTCTAACAGAAGAGAGCGCAGAAGACAGAGAAGGGGGGAAAGACAGCCGTAGAGGACCAAGAAGCAAATCTACAGAAATTCTACAACAGGCCCTAAGAACATTTCTACAAGAGGAAGTAAGAGTTCTCAGACAAAGAGAAGTGCAAACGAACAGAAGAACAGAAGTAGACACAGCACAAGAGGAGACAAGAGTTCTACAGAGAGAGAGAGACAAGAAGAAGAACAGTATCTTCTCCTCTCCACTCTCTCCTTCCTCTCATCACCTACATCTTTTCTCCCCAATGATCGCAACCAATCAAGTCATCTCTCGAGCTACAGAGGAGCAGTTTCTAACAGAGACAGAAACGGCTACATAAGACATTAGAGCAGACAGGAAAGCACAACGGAAGAAGCAGAGAGTCTACATTGTACAGGCACTACATTAAAGAAAGGGTCTACCGAGAGGTTCTACACACAGATGCGAGTCTACAGAGTTCCTACCGCTACAGAGGGGAACGCCAGATAGAGCTCAGGGAGAGCCGAGAAGGGGGGAGAGCAGTATAGAGAGAGGAGAGATCTACGAGAAGGAGAAAGAGCAAGCTTACAACAGGAAACAAGGAATTCCTACAGTGGGAGACAGAGACATGAAGAGAAGGATCTACAAGCGAACAGCTTAAAATGAAATCCAGGTATTTCTACAACCCGCTCATAGAATCGATCACCGGACAAGAAAAAGTAATACAATTTATATGAATAGAGAAAGAAAAAGTTAAAAAGTTCAATAACGACGGGCCCACTATATAAAGGGCAACAAAGGGGGGGCTGAGGGGACGAGGAGGGTCCCTGCAATCACTGCACAAGCCATCGGACTCACTACCTCGCAATTTTTGAGCTTAGCTACATTCAATGGGCCCCTATTGAAGGGGAATGCTAATAGTGTGGACCCAACCCGGGGTTTGGAAGGTTGACAAAACTCAGTCTTAACTCTTTCAGGAACTAGGTCAGGTTCGAAACTAGTAGGTTGTTCCTTCCGAACTTGCAGACTTATTTTCGAAAAAATTTATAATTATGGAATTAGACATTGGCATCCGCCCTCGCATGTATCCATCCATTTCGTTAAACATCCTCGATGTAGTTTACTTCGATTTGGTAACCCTTGAACTGTAATCATTCATTATTGTTACCACCGAATGTTTAATTCGATTCTGGGTTAAACCCACGAAATGTATTGTCCGGGAACCCTCGAAGTTTTAGGGGGCGGAGATTCGGAGCTTGAGGGGGTACATGGGAGATTTCGTTGTGAACCCTTGATTTATTACCTTTGTTCGGTACACCCCGGTAATTATCGCTTGTTCGGTAATTCCATTTGTACTCCATCATGCGTACCCTATCCTTTAGATTTCTGGTAACCACCTTGAATTATCATTCCATCTTTTGGTAAAACCCCCCTCAAATGTATCCATTCGGTAAACCCTTCAAATGTAGCTTGCGGAACCCTGACAAGTGCTGATTCGTGCGGAAAGAGGGTTTTTAAAGAGGTTCAAGGTGGTTTTTATAAACGAGTTTTGTGTGAAATGGAAATGTTTCCCAGACCTTTTCCAGGTGCCAAAAGCCATTTACAGAAAGTTACCATTGTATTTTTATCTGTTATTTATCCAAACGATTTTTTTCAAACTATTACCTCTCCATTTTTAATGGGTTTTTTCCAAACTTTGACATTTCGGAAACAAAATGACGGTTCAGCCATCTCTACTTGCTAATGTGTGGTTTCACTCCCAAAGCTATTATAGAGGCCCAGATGTGGCTAATATCTGGCCTGTTCCCATCTTAAAAACAATCAGGGAGATTCAATAAAAGTTCTTATTCTTTTAAAATGGTGCTAATTTTGCCAACAATCAGATATATTTAACATTTGAAAGCTAAGATCTCTGATTGGTTGGGGCAAATTAGCACCATTTTTTAAACGATAAGAACTTTTATTGAATAACCCTGAATGTCCACCAAAATTGTAGTCATTTTGAAAGCTTAATAAAAAGAAAACCCTTAGAGCGGCTTAAAAATAATCAGTAATAAAAAAATGATAACACAAGCAATTTCGTATTTTGGTCTATTATTCGTTTCAACTAGACATTAAGCCATTACAATAATAAGGAAAGCTAAAAGCCTATAGTGCCCCCTTAGTTGTCCCAAGGCCATAGCCCCCCCATCCATATCCAAGGCCATAGCCCCCCCCCTCATATATCCCAAGGCCATCATAGCCCCCTCCTCCAGTCCCAAGGCCGAAGTCCCCTCTTCGTGTCCCAAACAAACCTGTGTTTTAATGTGTGTAAAATGCTTATGTGTTATGTCTTGCTTGGTTTCTGTGTTTTCTCCTCTAGGGCGAGTCCATAGTGAACTGCAGTGACACACGCTGTATCACATAATTAGGGATTTTTGGATTTATATATATGATTAAGAGCAATGGAGGTGGAAGGAAAATGAAGGGGGGTAATTGCTTAGGACAGGAGACATACTTTTTATGGACTCTGGTCATTTTGTCAGCTTTGTACAAGAGTTCCCGATCCTGTTGTAGTAGTTAACCAGGAATATTTTTTCTTGCTCAAAGAATTCATCGACTTCCTATGGTACGAAAAAATAAAGATCATATGTATCAGGGATTAAATAACACAAAACTTGGAAAAATGTTAAGAATGAATTTCGGGGATTTAAACCTTAAAGAGCATGTCCAGTGGGAAAAAATAACTTTAACTAGAAATGTAGAGGACCCCCTCAAACCTAAGTTTTACATTATTAATAGTTGCCAAATACTCCTGTCCCTGGTCCTGTTTTCAAGCTAAAACAGGAGCAGAGGGCCTTCTACGTGACAAGTACGCTCTACTCCGTGGTCGTGGGCTGTCAGGCATTGGGCGGGATTGTCACGTCGCCACATTTACTGACAGCCAGGAAGTGAGCAGCTGTAAGCAACAGAGCGAGAGAGAGTAAACTGATTGACTCTATTATATGACCTCCAATTCCCCCACCCCACAATCTACTAGTATAGTTTATTGTAGTGGTTACTATAAGTGTGGGGTTGTTTTTAAGGGGGGTGTATCACTGTAAAATTTTCACTTTATTTTATCATTCTCAAGATATATCTCGGATAATCTAGGAATGATAACGAACTTGGAATACAGGCAACAAATACGTTTTCCAAGTCCAAAATAGTTGATCAAATCTGAACGAATTTCCAGGAAGTGGTCATTCATTGGCAAAAGATCATAATTAGTTAATTAGAACTGTTCTCTCCCCAAGTAACTATGGTTAAATGGGAACTCTGAGCTCCAGTCACAAATACTAGTTTACCAACAGCTTCTATAGTTATGCACTGGGTTGTAAATGGGGATTGCAGTGCAGTCCTTTAATAGACACCATAGGGGTTTAGACAGTGGAAGAGCCCAGTGAAGAAGGTCCTGTGATGTCACCAGGGTCTCCTTATCTGTGGAACTCCTCTTCCCCTCGTGGGAGCGCTTCCATTATTTAGTCACGGCTTTCAGGCTGCTAGCTTTCCGATTCCCATATCTGATTGGACCCAAACCGATGGGGGACGTGGATGGGGGGGCTGCTGGGCAGAACTTGAATGCTGCCTGCCGATTGCCCCTAGCTTCCTTAAAGGGGGGCAGTATGCAACAAAAGTGCCCAGGGCTGCTAGCTCCCGATCCCCTCATCAGATTCGACCAAACGATGGTGGATCAAAGGGGCTAGGGGGGCACTTGAATGCTGCCCCCGATTGCCCCTAGCTGCCCTTAAAGGGACAGTATGCAGCAAAAGTGGTGACTCGTGTATAAGCCGAGGTTAATTTTAAAAAATAATGTATGATATGTAAATATAATGTTTTATTCTGTGAAAATTACACTTGATTGGATAATGGAATGTTCTGATAGATTAATTAAAATCTTTGATCAGAATCATACCAATTAAAGAATTTGTCATTTTGTTAAGAAAGAAGCAGTAGATGAATGAACCTGTACAAAATAATAATATGTACATAAAGTGACGGTTTATTTGTCTTTAAAGGGCATGTCCACCCTTAAAACAAAAAATGGTGACTTGACAGTTATCGTCCACACCCCCAACGGCTATTTTTACTAGTTTATTACATGCATTTGTAACCAGATATTTAATGATAAAGTTCTATTCCTTTCTGACAATAGGTATCTGCTCCTCCCTCAGCTCAATGAGCTTTTTATAATTGTTTTGTGCAGAGGAGGCAGCAGGTGAAGAGCAGTCAATCATTGGCTGTGATGTCAGTTGACAGCCTTGATTGACTGAGGGTCTGCTCCCCTGGTAGTTACGCCCCCGACACTGTTTTGAAGTTAAGAACTGTTGTTGTTAAAGGGTTGTTTATGGATCATATAATTGTTTACACACAGTAAAATGAGGATATAACCAAACAAATGGTAAAATGCTGGTGATGTATACACTTTCTGCCCTTCCATAAGCTTGGTTGCATATGCATGTGCTGTAAAACAAGTTAAGACTGACCCATATGCCCATAACAATGGAATGAGTTAGGTTCGCTGAGAGTTTTTGTGGAAATTATATATGGTTGATTTGGATATTTTATGACACTCAGATTATTAATAGATTTGCAAACATTTGGCTGAGCTGTACTTTGCCTCAGCCAATCAGATCATACTTTTGTTACTGGTCTAACTACAGTTAAAAAAACATTTGAAAATATTTGATTGGTTGCGCACATTAAAAAAAACATTTTCACCTTTTATTGAATGAGGACTTTACAGTAACTAATGGTCATGCTGGAATATTCCATTGTACATCATGGCAAATGCTTACTACACAAACACACCAATAGCATATGCAGAAACAAACACTACGGTATTTTAACAGGCTATTAAACATGACAAGCAAATGAATTTTGCATGTCTTTTGCACTGTAGCCCTCAAACAAAGATTTTGGGACTTATTTCATAAGAGGTGCCGAATTGTACCGGTGCTATTGATTTGCAGCAGCCATTAGATTGTATGAAATGTTTTCAAACTGTATTAGACCAGTAAAACAGAAATCTGATTGGTTGCTGTGCAAATTAAAGGGTCACTATACTCACTCAAACAACTTTAATTAGCTGAAACTACATTTGAGAGAAAAGTAAATGGTGGTACTCACATATTTATGCTGTGCTTGCTTTGTATTAATTATTACTGTTTAGTGAGGTTTCCTAATTCCCCCCCACCTTCCCTTACTCACTGCCTCCTTGAAGTGTCGCAACACTTACAAGTTCTGCACAGCCTCACCATAGGCCTGCTCTGCTCTGGGTCACATATTACAATTTCTGCTCCTGGAGTGACAGGTCTTTCCCTGTAATTGCTGTGATTTAATGATTTCTCAGGATCTACAGCCCGATTTAAAAGTTTTGAAGCAGTGGGAATTGCTGTGTATTTAAAGGTATAATTTTTGAAAATTCGATTTTTTTAGAGTATAGATACCCTTTAACAGTGCACCTCTTATAAATAAGCCCATTTGTGTTGTGCTACCATACAGACTATGCTAGTGTAATCACAAAGAAGTAAAAGAAAATAACGCACTAACCTTACTCCAGAGAACAAAACTTCATCTTGCACTTTTTACCAATGCTCTTTAAAAAAACACACCAAACTTTCCTTTGTGTTCTTCCTTCTAACACTTAACTGTGAAAAGGTTAAACAAAAAACATTACATGTAGCATTATTTGGGGTAGGCAATTTACTTGGCTGTACAAATCACAACAGTGATGGCCCTTTAGTAAACCTAGTCTCGCAGTGAGTGATGACACCACACTCATTTTACTGGATGTTTGGGTCTTCTTGACCCTCAAAATTTTAAATTCTCATGTAGTATTGAAGAAGGGAAACCACAAGTAGAAACCATGATTCTTAAGTTCGTACGACATGTGCGATCGCGGAACCTTAAGAATCATGGTTTTCTACTTGTGGTTTCCCTCGTTTTTTTTCTTCTACTACATGCGATAATTTAAAACCTTACAAACCTTAAGAATCCTGGTTTCTATTGTTGTAGGGGATCGTTGCTCGACAGGCCAGGCAGATCTTCGAACGGAGCAGGCGTTTTGGCTGAGAAAGTGCCCATACATGGCACGATTATTATCTCATACACATCATGCATTGTGGGTCGGCACCCGTGATCGCATGTGTGTATGCACCTTTAACATCAGCTTTCCTCTATATAGTGTCTATGTAAAGATACTCACATCTTGGTCATATTCTAGGAATATTGGAAGTTGGAGTCTTTGCATAAGATGGGTGGAGGCTAATCTTTGGAGGAAAATTTCATGCACAGCACGGTCTTCTTAAACACAGCCAGGTACTCACTGCAGCACAGAAAAGATAATCTTAAAGATGGTGAAAAACGTGTATTTTTATACTCATACTAGCCCACAGCTAGTGACACCTATGGCTAAAGTTTGTACGGGTTGTCAGCTGTGGAAATGCTATAAAGTATTTTAAAGACATACAGGTTTATTCAATAAAAGTTCTTATCATTAAAAACAATGCTAATTTTTCCCCAACTAATCAGATGTTAGCTTTCAAATGTTAAATAAGATTTGATTGGTTGGGGCAAAGTTGCACCATTTTTAACGATAAGAACTTTATTGAATCTCTCTGATAGTGTTCCAAAAGCTTCCATGTGTAAACATGGTAAATTCCCAGAAGTCTTGTTCCTTATTTGCATATTGCTGAAAAGGGAGCATCAAAGCCTGAATTCTCTAACAACCTTATTTAATGTATTAGAAGGGGTTGTCAGACAGCTCTTTTATTATAGAAAACTCCTAGTTATCTTCCGCATTAAAGTATTAACTTATAGTTCAGTAGACATACAATAACTATGCTATCTGTTATTTGCATTTATAGCTATGAGAGTAGAAGGTGAATTTTAATCTTTATAACAAGACTAGAACCTGTTGGGGTTGTAAAAAAAAAACTTAAGTGAACATTGAAGCTCCATTTACTACATAACATAGTTAACGACCCCCAACCAAGCTATATATCCATCATTACATCCTCCATTGCTCTGGTTGTCATTAGCTCTGTCGTTTGGATATCACTACATGGTCACGGAGAGTGTCCACTACCAAATTGCATACAATGCTTGCTCGTGTTACAGTTTGGCTTTTGGGAATGTTCCAGTGAGTTAGGCCCCAGATAAAGCACCGGATTACACAAGACACCAAGCGTCACCCAGTTTTAAAAAAACTTTCTTTTTTTAAACCAGCTAAAACTAAAAAATTATTATCAGTAATAGCAACAAAACTATTATTTGCACATATTATAGTCCTCCCCAAACCGGGGAAAGACCCCCAAAATTGCCAAAACTAAGGCTATAGCTTTACTGAACACGGACCTAAAAATATATACAAAACTCATCGCAAACAGATTAGCCTGCCACTTACCCACGATTATCCACCCGGACAGGTGGGTTTGTTTCGTAGCAGACATGCAGAGATAAAACATATGCAGAAGCATAGACCTCATAGACATCATAAACCGCACAAAACAAAAGGCCTTAGTATTAACTTGGACGCAGAAAAAGCCTTTGATCGTATAGATTGGAGATTTCTAAGTCACCCCCTGCAGATTCGGGATCCGGGGAAACGCCCTACGAGCCATTACAAACAGCGCGAACACAACTCCCTCATGCTCAAATCCTTCTTTCCAACAATACAGCAACAGTCAGGGCTGCCCCATCTCCCCATACAATTTATTATGAGCATGGAATCACTAGCAGCACACATCAGACCACATCCTAATATCAGAGGAATAAAACTCCTATACGGAGAATTAAACTATCTCCACCCGGGCCACCCTTCCACCCTTCCCTTTCATAGGTAACCTGTTTCCCCCAGGTAACTCAGGTCACAAGCCAATGGCTAAAACCAGGGATGACTAGAGTAAAGGATGTGTTACATAGCTAACTGGGGACTTACTATCCTTCAAAGAGCTATGCCAGACCTGTCAACTTCCGACCTCTCCCTAGTTTCAATTCTTTTATTGCAACTAAGACACTTTATCCAACAAACCTTCTGCAAAACAAGTTTCTCCCATGGACAATCTAGAAATAATCTTCTACAACTGGCCCCTCCCAAAATGGCCTTATCTCCTCCATTTATAGTGTCCTACAGGAACTGAGAGTCTCTAAGGCAGGGCCTCAGCACTATATGCACAAATGGGAAGAGATCTAGGCAAACCCATCTTTGAGTCTATTTGGTCAGATATATGGTCCTCCGCCAAAACCACCTCTATTTGCTGCTATACAAAGAGACAGTTTATAAATACTATTCAGGTGGTACCACACGCCACAGCTACTGCACAAACTTCCCAAACACATCCTCCACTACTGGAGGTGCTATCAGGGGGAGGGCTCCTTATACCATATAAATGTGGACATGGCCATTAATCAAACCAACTGGAATCAAGTAATTCCACATCTCAGAAACTGGCATCCCACAATCTAATAGCAGCAAGATGTGAAATCCCAAAGTCCTGGAAATCAAACTCCCCCCTACAGAATCTGCACTGATCAATAGACTACTGGATATACGCAGAATGGAATACCTCACAGCACTGATGAACAATAAAGAAAAACGATTCGACCAAATATGGACACAATGTTCTTTCAACCTATGATAACACCCCACCATAAGACAACACTCTGGCATCCCCTCACTTTTTCTGCGCACACTTCCCATACTCAGTATACCAGAATAACTCTCCCAATCAAACCCCCCCCTTGCCCCCCAACCCCTCATTTGGCTAACAATAACAACAATAACTAATAACAATAATGCTAACAATGTTATTGATAAAACTGAAACTGCAAAGAGAGGGTCAATGTTAAACAACACGTAGATGTCTGTTATAACAGTAAGGGTAAATGTATAATATATTGTTAAAGCTGTATGTACGCATTATTGAGACTAAAGTCAAAATAGAGGTGGACCAACCGGGGGGAAATGTGGTGTCAGGGGCGGCAGAGTGGAGCTGAATTAAACCCAACTCAACAAACCTTCCCAAATAAAGGTAGGTGGCGTCCGGGTGGTGAGCGGCCGCCCACGAGTATGGCGCACAGGGTGCGCGCGGGCCCCCCACCGGACATTTGATATAATACTTGGGTTGTTAGGCCCTTCTTTGGTACAAGGCATCTTTGTACCAAAGAAGGGCCTAACAACCCAAATATTAATATCAAATGCCGTGGAGGGCCCGCGCGCACCGTGTGCCATACTCGCTCTCATATAGAATGCTAAGCAAAAGTACATATTAAGAGATGGCTCCGACAAAAAAGTAAGAAAGTTAAGTTAGGCTAATATTGCTGCTGTTAATTATAGTAGTAATAATATATTGAATAACATTAAGACCACAAGTGTTGAAAACAATTGAATTTTAATGCATAATATTACATTGTTTATGTATGTTGAAACGTTTCAATTTCAATAAAAAAAGTAATTTTCCAAAAAAAAAAAAAAACTATCATTTGCTAGCATAAATATGGCAAGCATACATCTTGTTTACTTATTAAATGCCAGTTCCAGGAAGAGGGAAAGAAGTGTTGGTCTTAGAGTAAAGTACATTGCTTTGGCAGGCTTAGAAGGTCCTGCTGCAAACATCTGTAAGCACTACATTATCGAAACGAGGACATCCAGAAATCCTGGTCCCTACAGACTGGCTGGATACAGATTCACACAAACTAACGAGAAATAAATTCTAACTACTGTAAATTGCCAGAAAAGTAAAAACTCCAATTCCAATTTCTTAGTCTAATATAGAGATTAAACCCTCCGAAAACCAAACTTTAGGTTAAGATAAAGCAGCATTCCAGCACCCTAGATTGCTTTTTTCTAATGGACTTTAATATTTTAGAAGTTACATCACCCCCCATTCTCCAATAGTAGGGTAACACAGACCTTACCCAAGTCCCTATTACTCATGGTCACCAGAATAGAGGGGTAATAAGAGAAGGCTGGCTAAGTCAGGACCCTGACAGGTTGGGAAATTACTAATGCTAATTTAAGGTACTACAAATCAGATTTCTGTTCTTGGTTTCTCTCATGTGTTAATTTAACTGTTTTTCTGCAGATCTCCAGTATAAACTACTATGTGGTTGCTAGGGTCACGTATCTAAGAAATATATATGCTATTAAGAAAATAGCCTAATATCACCATTCAGCATTTTGTCGTGCATACATAAATGCTTCCGAAAAATGTGACTTTTGTAGTGTCCATTATGGTCTTGCCCTTGACTAAGATCTGAGCAGGTTTGATCCATCCAACAGCCAATGAGTAGAAATTACTTTTAGGAACAGTCTAAGGAAGTGGTGTATCATGGGAAGGACTGTACGAACCTGAAATGGCAACTCACTACTGACCACAGCAAAGCAGAGCAAATGGTAAGAAATCATACCATTTGGAAGTGAATATGTAAAAAAACTTGGTATGTGTAATATAAATTAAGAATTTAAAAAACATTTCACTGAACCTTCCCTTTAAAGGGTAACTGTAGTCTCAAATTCTTCCAAACTAGTAAGAATTATAAAAAATCCTTCCATCACACCTTCAAAATAAAACCTAAATCACATCTCTAGATAAAATTTGTTAGAAGTTATTGCTGGAAAGGTTCAGCAATGAACTTCCTGGTTGAACACTTCCTGCTTTTAGACATGTGACCAGCTTGTCTGCATAATAGGCTCCCCTTCTCAACTGTCCATTTTTTCCCCAGGTACTTCCTGGTTTCTCCAGCAATAAGTCTTAACTGAGCATGCTTCTCCCCCGGAGGAAAAGGGCGCGCAGAGGTCAGGTGATGTCATTCAACCTACTGGAGAGGAAGTTTGAACATTCACCCCAATGTAATTTGTCACAGGCTCCAGCCACAGATGATTGTCGGCTCAGTGTAAAGGATATACTGCAGCTTTCATTTAACCCTAACTTGTTTTGAGACCACAGTTGCCTTTAATCCTACTAGCTATTTGAGCCCATGAATGAAATCACAGGCACTAGAGAAACACTTCATTTAGATGGAAATTGGAGCCCCATGTAATAGTAGTTGGTTTATACTTTAGGGCCATCACTCTCTCTCCGTTCCCATACACGAGTCAGAGAAGAACAATCCGTGCTTTGTTTTCTTTTGCAGAATAACAAGAAAGAGTTCTTACGCCTCTAATCCTGTTTCACTTTAACAATTCGTCCTTGGTCATGGAGCCTTCTCCCTCTCCTAACTTCTGCATTTTTCTCCCGGGGTCCATCAAAATCTGTTTAGCAGGGGCTGGTGGGATCTGCAATCAAAAAAGGACACGGAGTACAGTGTACAGAAGTAAAGGGTTTATACGGTGTGTGGAGCAGTGTAAGGAGAACATGTTTTGTACTTCTGTGGTAAATATCTACAGATTCTGTCCTCGTATGAACTTAGTCTGCAGCTGGGGTTTCTCAAAAAATAGTTCACAGTTTTCTTTATTGACACTTTCAACAATTTGTTGTGTCAGAAGCAGAAAATTGCACTAGATTCTAAATAACCATCATTGTGTCACACAACAGGGAAGGAAGGAAAGATTAATCAAATTATTAAGGGTCACATTAAGTATTTTGTTTAATCTACTGAAATAAAATAAATATTTATATGAGATTAGGTATTTTATTATAAAACAATGCCTGACAGTTTTATTATTATAAAAAAATGACACAGTAAGTAGTAGCCAAGTTGAATAAAGACAATACATCCATTAAGTTGCTTACATTTAATGCCTACCTAGCAATGAAAACATTTGCAGCAATTTATTATTTTGTTTTTGAAGCTGCAAAAGATGACCACAATCCTGCCAAACTCCCACCCTCGCTCAGAGTGATCTTTACTAAAACAAGAAAGCACTATGCATTAACATAATTACATACAGACAACCAAGAGGCTAACGCAAATAGAGGTGCAAAAGCTGTGCAATCACATGTTGAACTTACCCAGTAAAAAGCTATCATCAGAATGATTAAACGTTTGTACCTTTTTGCAATGACCCCTAAAGTTGCCCATACATTAGAATTACCTGCGACTGATTCCATTCAAACAATATTTCCGGAACTGCCTTTACCTTTTTTCTTTGTGACCAACATTCAGTCACAGAAGAATGGGCCAGACCGGACCTTGCAATCGTTTGTCGGTTGCGAAGAAGAACGGGAAAGGTGGTTCCGCAAATATTGATTGAATGTCGCTAGATTGTTCAGCAAGTAAGTAATGTATGGGAACCTTAAGTGCCCATAGTCATCAAGGAGCTTTGCATACTCGTAGAGTCTTCTTTCTTGAATTACAGTGAGATCCACCCCCAAAACCCTGAGGTTGGGGAAATCTATGGGAGAGGACCTAGCAGTTTAGAACCTCACTCCTTGATTTCCTGAAGTTCCCTGAAACAAAGCTGCTTGGTACACACAGTACACTCCTGAGTACAAGATGCACAGCATAGGGAGGACGTTCAGGACTGTGTGTTATCCTCAACCACAGCCGACTCACTCTATCAGGGCTTTATCGGTACTGTGTGTACCTATCTGTTGGCTACCTTGCAAGTCTTCCCATAGGACCATACAGGAAAAGTCTAGGACCCCTCTAAATGTGCAGGTAAAAGCAGGTGTGTTTGATCCTTTAAGAACTAAGCTAGGTATACACAGTACCGATTAAGCCCCGATACCGTCGGATCTGACAGTATCAGGGCTTTATTGGCACTGTGCGTGGCGGCTTTCTCAAATAAGCATGCGGCCAACGACCATTCGGGTAAGCCAAGCAGTAGTTGGGAAAGACCGTAAATTTCCTCGGGCACAGTGACTTCCTATAGAGGGAATTTACGCAGTCGAGAGGAAGCCCACACTCCCAAAGTCCTCCCTATGCTGTGCATAGGGAGAAACGCTTGGGACTGTGTGGATCCAGATCTTTGAAAAATGACAGACGGATCTTGTAGATCTTGACAGACAGGATCTTTGAAAAATCTGTACTGTGTGTACCCATCTTATAAATCTCAGAAAACTATTGGGTTATTATTTAAATACATACAATGAGTCCAGCATATTCCTCTGTCTCAACAAGAGAAATCGCAGCCAGATGAAATCTTATTGGCGTGTAACAGAAAATTCCGGGTTCTGGAAATTGGGAGTTTGTTGGTCTAGAAAATAAAAACAAGAGACTTAAGTGTTTATATATATTACTTTATATAACTATGTTGCTTTAGGCATAGAATCTGTGTTATTAATTTCTTTTACAGGTAATTATTTGTATGTAAATATAAAAGCACAGATACATTTATTAGTCACTGAAGGTAATGATAGAACAATATAAGATTGATAATTGATTGACACCATTTTTAAAATGATGTAAATAAACATAATATGAAGCGACAAATTTAACAAGGGGAATGGGGATCTTGTACAAGGTAATTTACAGATATTTACATTCCTATGAATAGTCAGCTGCTGAGTTTGAAACAATGACTTCCTTTTTCTTAAAACCCGTTTGTAAGTAGGATTGCAGTTTTGCTCTTGATTTATTATGTTACAATCTTCATTGTTCAGTTTTTTTGTTTAAGGTAATAAAGCAGGATGTTATAATCGAGTTTAAAACACTTTTTTGTTAGTTAAAGGGCAAGTCTGTTCCTTAAAAAAAAAATGTGTGTATAGGTAAATAGCCCCCCTAAACCCAAAACTGCAATATTAGAGATGTAAGATTAACCGAATTGCTGCTTCTCTTCCTGGTTCTTTCATTTGGCAGCTGCCTGGCTTTGATGTCAACTGTCCCATCCATGACTA
This sequence comes from Hymenochirus boettgeri, assembly GCA_019447015.1. Lineage (NCBI taxonomy): Eukaryota > Metazoa > Chordata > Amphibia > Anura > Pipidae > Hymenochirus > Hymenochirus boettgeri. The sequence continues at coordinate 62,162,873 of CM033473.1, forward strand.
TGCCGAATGCATTCCCCTAGTTGTCCCTCTAAGCATGTGTGAGCTTGTAAAAGCTTGGAGAGGTGGCAGAAACCTTTGAGAGGGAGGTGATTCACCTACCATATATATTCTTTTTACTTGGAGGGATGAACATGCCCTTTAAATTTAATTTAGAGTGAGGTGTGCATAAGAATGAATTAATGGACCTGAGCAGATAATATATGCACCACGGAAATGTATTAGTCACTGCGTTGCAATGCTGGCCTATATACTTAGCCTATATTTGGTCGATTTTATTTTTGACCCTCAATTCATCTAATATCCATCCATCTGTTCAGCCTGCTTGCCAACGTTCTCCCTCATGGTCTATTCATCGATTGCAAAATGATCAGTCAAAGTAGTTATCTGAACATTTCAACCATTACAATGAACCCCGCACTAGGTATAAATTAAATACAATTTACTAATATTGGCCAGATTTTGCCTCTAATTTTTTGCGTATCTCGTGGATTTTCCGGAATTCCACTTTCCGATTTTCTTCCGAAATTGTGTTCTAAAAATTTTCAAATAAATTGAGAAAGTAAAAAATTCTTTAAAATTGGAATTTCAAGGGACTTTCAAAAATTTGGCAAAAATAATGCAGTAACTTACTGTAAAGGGACCTGGGAAATGGTCTGGGGAACAGACAATCAGATTCTTTTTGAAAGAATTCTGATATTGATTAGTTACAATTAGAATTTTCAGAAAAAATCCGATTGGTATACTAACCAATCACATTTTTTCCTGTCAGAATTGGTTACAATCAGATTCTAATCTGATTGTAACCAATTCTGATTGGTTACAATCAGATTCTTCCATAAAGCATACCAATCAGATTATTTCAGAAAGACTCTGATTGTAACCAATTCTGATTGGATACAACCAGATTCTTCAGAAAGAATCTGATTGGCATACTAAAGAGATGGACCAGATTGCGGATCCGAACCCGTTCCACGGTGGATCTCTGAGATCTGCGAATCTGCAGAACTTGCAGATATTTCGGAATTCTGCTTTCCAAATTCTCCGAACCCACATTTTAAATTTTCGAAGATTTTCATGTATCAAATTCACCAATGGCAGCATTTTTACCCATGCCAACCCCCTGGGTAAAAAGGCAGCTAGACAGGTGCAACTTTGTCAGTGTGTAAAGCGAGTTTAGTGGAGACCTGACAGTGTAGGAGTTGGAGAGAGTTTATTTTCCAGCTTTTTGAGCTTTCTGTGTGTAAATTTAGTGTATACAATTCGTATAGTATTGATGTATAAATATGTATAGATTTTCTCTCATAGGTAAACATGGAGATTGTTCTTATAGATTGTGTAACATTACTAGTATGAACTAGTGTATGGCCTGCAAAAAGAAATTAAAATAGCAGTAGGTTAACCCTTTCATTGCCACCAAATTTTACGGCGCTCTATTTCCTTCCTTTTTTTGCCAAGCAGGTAAATTTACGATTGGTGGCAGTGGCCCTTTAAATCCCCCCCGCTGGCTCCACCGTGTGATCGGAGGGCACTATTCAAGTGCCCTCCTCTCCCCTCGATCCCCCATCGGTTTGGTCCCACACCGATGGGGGGGGATCTCAAGAAATTAACCCTAAAGTGCCGGACCGTATAGGGAATCCCTCCCACCTCCCGGTACTTCATTCATTGCAGAGCCGCAGTGGAAAGGGAAGTCCCGTGACGTCACAGGACGTCCAGAGCTTCCCTTTGATGTACCCCCCATATTGCCTGGTCTAGTGGACTAGTAAACTGAGATCGGTTCCGATCTCAGTTTACTACTGAAGTATAGCAGCAGGCACTATGTGCCTGCTTGCTACTGCATATGAAAAAAATTTAACTGCTAGGGGCAATCGGGGGGCAGCATTCAGGTGCCCCCCTAGCCCCTCGATCCCCCCTTGATTTCATAAAAATCCGATGGGGGGATCGGGAGATAGCAGTGCCTGAAGTGGTGCCCCTCCTCTATTGCGGTCCTCTCTGTCTCTGCGTAAGATCGGTAAGGGAGACCCCGGTGACATCACAGGGCTTTCCCCTTCACCGGGGTCTTCCCTTACAAGTGCTCTGCTGGTGGCCCCTGGTGGTCTAGTGGAGGTACTGCAGTGTGATCTCCATTCAGATCACGCTTAGTACCTGTTAGTACAAGCTGTCATGCTGACAGCTTTACTATACATTTGTGTGAATGGAACTTTGCTAAATGGGGACAGAGATCAAAATTTGGTGATCACTTCTGATCACCAAATATTGATCTTTGCCAATGAATGAAAATCCCTTCCTGGAAAATGATTTCCGGGAAGTGATTTTTCCGATCGGATTTCGAATTGGAAAACGGGCATTTATGCCCGTATTCCAAGTTCGTACATTCCCTAAGATGATCTGATGATCATCTAGGGAATGAGACAAAAAAAAAGGGGAAATGCGCACAAAAAAATTCTTAAAGAGATACACACACCCTTTTTTTTTTTTACCCTAAAACTCTAAATTAGCAAAAAACTTTGTCTTCTCCAAGCTTCCCAATGCCCCGGTGTATTGGTAAAGTAAACGCAGATCATTATTTGTTCGATTTCAAGGGAAACTAAGCCTATTTTAGTAGAAAATTTTGCAGAGGTACCAAAAAAAGACCGGATTGAAGTTTTAGGATCAGTAAAGTGTGCAAAAACTTGTGTGACTCTCCGTACTAACCGGTTTTCACGAAAATACCACTAATGGGGGAGAAGGGGGGGGGTGGGTTGTGGCGTTTTAATTTTTTTCTTGTAATTGCAATTGCGCATGGGTTCCATTTGAGCTAGTTGGTGGCCCGCCTCTTGTTGCACCCACCCATATGGCATACTGTTTGATTCAGGACATGTGGGAGATTGCCATTTAGTGGGGTTTTTTTCTTGCCAAGTGGGTTTAGGTAGGATTTCAACCTTGAGACCTTTTTATTTTTATTTTTCACAAATCTCCTAAAGACGGAGTTCTATGAATAACAGCGTCTGGAATTCTTCATATATATACGAAAGCATGACACCGTTACATAGCTGAGGTGTGTAGATTCCAAAAATATATAGTTTTTGGGGGGTATTTCCAAGTTGAATAGGCTGTTCAAATTACAGAACACTGATTTTTTCTTGTAATTGCACTTCTGCATACTCCAATTTGAGCTAGTTCGTGGCCACACCTCTGTGTGCCCCACGCATATGGCATACCGTTTGATTCAGGACATGTGGGAGATTCCCATTTAGTGAGTTTTTTGTTTGTCAAGTGGGTTTAGGTAGGATTTAACCTTTGAATCATCTTATTTTATTTTTCACAAAATCGCCTAAAACACAGAATTCTTTGGATTACTGCGTCTGGAATTCTTCATGTATGTATGAAAGCATGGCACCATTATGTAGCTGAAGGTGTGTAGTTTCCTAAAATAATAGTTTGCAAGGGGTATTTCCACGTTTTGGGTCTGTTTCCTATGAGAAAGGAGCACTTAGATTTTTTTTGTATTTGCACTTGTGCATGCTTCCTATTTGAGTTAGTTAGTTGCCAGGTGTCGTTTGCACCCATGCATATGGCATACTGGTGATTCAAGACATGTGGAAGATTGACATTTAGTGGGGGTTTTATTGTCAAGTGGGTTTACGTAGGATTTCAACCTTTGAATCATCTTATTTTATTTTTCACAAAATCTCCAAAAAGCATGGAGTTCTATGGATTACTGCGTCTTGAATTCTTATGTATGTATGAAAGTATGGCACTGTTATGTAGCTGAAGGTGAGTAGTTTCAAAAATATATAGTCCATGGGGGGTATTCCAAGTTTCTGGGCTGTTTCCTTTGAAAAGGGGTAAACTGTTCAAATTACAGAGCACTTTGATTTTTTCTTGTATTTGCGCTTGTGCATGCGTCCCATTTGAGCTAGTTGGTGACACCATCTCTGTTTGCACTCACATATAGGCGTACGTTTGATTCAGGAATTGTGGAAGATTGACATTTAGTGGGTTTTTTATTTGTGGGGGCATTTCCAAGGTTCAGGGCCTGTTCAAAATACAGAGCACTTTGATTTTTTTCTTGTAACGGCACTTGTGCATGGCTCACTTTGTGACTAGTGGCTTCCACGTCCATGTGTGTAACATGTATATGGCATACCGTTTGAATCAGGGCATTTGGGGATTGATACTTGACAAGTTTTTTTCTATATTGCATGGGAATTTGACATGATTTTTAACTTTGAAATTTATTTTTGTACATTTTTCCAGAAAATCTGGTACAAGTGTGAAATTCTATGCAGACGGTGCCCACACCATTGGTGGTATGCATAAAAGAATGGCACCGTTGCGTAGCTGAGGTGTGTAGATTCTAAGAATATATAGTTTTGGGGGATATTTCTAATAAAGAGGGGTGTTTGTACTGACAAATCTGAAAAGTTGTTGTAATTGGGCCACTGTGCATTGGCTTCCTTGTGGCTACTCGATTCCACGTCTGCTTGTGTAACAACGCATGTGGCATACTGTTTGATTCAGGACATTTGGGAGATTGATATTTGGTAACCCTTTTTTACATTACTTGGGGTTTTGGCATGATTTCTAACTTTGAAAGTGTTTTTTTGTAATTTTTCAGAAAATCTGCTAAACGTGCAAACTTCTACAAAGAACTGCTCCAACATCATTGAAGGTATGATGAACAAACTAAAGCATTACATACCTGAAGGTGTGTAGATTCCAAGGATATATAGTTTATGGGGAGTATTTCTGTGTTTTGGGGTTGTTTTGTGGTAATTTGGATTTGACTGAATATGTTGGCTGTTTTTTAGCCATCGTGCATTGTCTCACTTCGTGGCTAGTAGCTTCCACGTCCACGTGTGTAACCATGCATATGGCATACCATTTGATTCAGGACATTTGGGGGATTGATATTTGGTAACTTTTTTTACATTCCATGAGGTTTTGGCATGATTTCTACCTTTGAATTGTTTTTTGTTCATTTTTTCAGAAAAGTGCGACTTCTACAAAAAACTACGCCCACACTATTGATGGTATGAATGAACTAACTATGGTGTTACATAGCTGAAGGTGTGTTTTGTGGAAAAAACTGCAGACTGTTAAAATTCAGAGTTGGTAATCCCCCAAATGTCCTGAATCAAATGGTATGCCATATGTGTGGTTACACACGCGGACGTGGAAGCAAAAAGCCACGAAGTGAGACAATGCATGATGGCTCAAAAACAGCAAAAATATTCAACCAACTCTGAATTTTAACAGTCTGCAGTTTTTTTCCACAAAACACACCTTCAGCTATGTAACACCATAGTTAGTTCATTCATACCATCAATAGTGTGGGCGTAGTTTTTTGTAGAAGTCGCACTTTTCTGAAAAAATGAACAAAAAACAACTTCAAAGGGTAGAAATCATGCCAAAACCTCATGGAATGTAAAAAAAAGTTACCAAATATTAATCCCCCAAATGTCCTGAATCAAATGGTATGCCATATGTGTGGTTAACGCCCACATATTGATGGTATGAATGAACTAACTATGGTGTTACATAGCTGAAGGTGTGTTTTGTGGAAAAAAACTGCAGACTGTTAAATTCAGAGTTGGTTGAATATTTTTGCGTTTTTGAGCCATCATGCATTGTCTCACTTCGTGGCTTT
>CM033473.1:62168623-62224670 GCA_019447015.1 Hymenochirus boettgeri
ACGCCCACATATTGATGGTATGAATGAACTAACTATGGTGTTACATAGCTGAAGGTGTGTTTTGTGGAAAAAAAACTGCAGACTGTTAAAATTCAGAGTTGGTTGAATATTTTTGCGTTTTTGAGCCATCATGCATTGTCTCACTTCGTGGCTTTAGTTTTTTGTAGAAGTCGCACTTTTCTGAAAAAATGAACAAAAAACAACTTCAAAGGGTAGAAATCATGCCAAAACCTCATGGAATGTAAAAAAAAGTTACCAAATATCAATCCCCCAAATGTCCTGAATCAAATGGTATGCCATATGCATGGTTACACACGTGGACGTGGAAGCTACTAGCCACGAAGTGAGACAATGCACGATGGCTAAAAAACAGCCAACATATTCAGTCAAATCCAAATTACCACAAAACAACCCCAAAACACAGAAATACTCCCCATAAACTATATATCCTTGGAATCTACACACCTTCAGGTATGTAATGCTTTAGTTTGTTCATTCATACCTTCAATGATGTTGGAGCAGTTCTTTGTAGAAGTTTGCACGTTTAGCAGATTTTCTGAAAAATTAACAAAAAAACACTTTCAAAGTTAGAAATCATGCCAAAACCCCAAGTAATGTAAAAAAGGGTTACCAAATATCAATCTCCCAAATGTCCTGAATCAAACAGTATGCCACATGCGTTGTTACACAAGCAGACGTGGAATCGAGTAGCCACAAAGGAAGCCAATGCACAGTGGCCCAATTACAACAACTTTTCAGATTTGTCAGACTAAACACCCCTCTTTATTAGAAATATCCCCCAAAACTATATATTCTTAGAATCTACACACCTTCAGCTACGCAACGGTGCCATTCTTTTATGCATACCACCAATGGTGTGGGCACCGTCTGCATAGAATTTCACACTTGTACCAGATTTTCTGGAAAAATGTACAAAAATAAATTTCAAAGTTAAAAATCATGTCAAATTCCCATGCAATATAGAAAAAAACTTGTCAAGTATCAATCCCCAAATGCCCTGATTCAAACGGTATGCCATATACATGGTTACACACATGGACGTGGAAGCCACTAGTCACAAAGTGAGCCATGCACAAGTGCCGTTACAAGAAAAAAATCAAAGTGCTCTGTATTTTTGAACAGGCCCTGAACCTTGGAAATGCCGCCCACAAATAAAAACCCACTAAATGTCAATCTTCCACAATTCCTGAATCAAACGGTACGCCATATATGTGAGTGCAAACAGAGATGTGGTCACCAACTAGCTCAAATGGGACGCATGCACAAGCGCAAATACAAGAAAAAAATCAAAGTGCTCTGTAATTTGAACAGTTTACCCCTTTTCAAAGGAAACAGCCCAGAAACTTGGAATACCCCCCATGGACTATATATTTTTGGAAACTACTCACCTTCAGCTACATAACAGTGCCATACTTTCATACATACATTAAGAATTCAAGACGCAGTAATCCATAGAACTCCATGCTTTTTGGAGATTTTGTGAAAAATAAAATAAGATGATTCAAAGGTTGAAATCCTACGTAAACCCACTTGACAAGTAAAAACCCCCACTAAATGTCAATCTTCCACATGTCTTGAATCAAACAGTATGCCATATGCATGGGTGCAAACAGACACCTGGCAACTAACTAACTCAAATAGGAAGCATGCACAAGTGCAAATACAAAAAAAATCTAAGTGCTCCTTTCTCATAGGAAACAGACCCAAAACGTGGAAATACCCCTTGCAAACTATATATTTTAGGAAACTACACACCTTCAGCTACATAATGGTGCCATGCTTTCATACATACATGAAGAATTCCAGACGCAGTAATCCAAAGAATTCTGTGTTTTTAGGCGATTTTGTGAAAAATAAAATAAGATGATTCAAAGGTTGAAATCCTACCTAAACCCACTTGACAAACAAAAAAACTCACTAAATGGGAATCTCCCACATGTCCTGAATCAAACGGTATGCCATATGCGTGGGTGCACACAGAGGTGTGGCCACGAACTAGCTCAAATTGGATGTATGCAGAAGTGCAATTACAAGAAAAAATCAGTGTTCTGTAATTTGAACAGCCTATTCAACTTGGAAATACCCCCCAAAAACTATATATTTTTGGAATCTACACACCTTCAGCTATGTAACGGTGTCATGCTTTCGTATATATATGAAGAATTCCAGACGCTGTTATTCATAGAACTCCGTGCTTTTAGGAGATTTTGTGAAAAATAAAAATAAAAAAGGTCTCAAAGGTTGAAATCCTACCTAAACCCACTTGGCAAGAAAAAAACCCCACTAAATGGCAATCTCCCACATGTCCTGAATCAAACAGTATGCCATATGGGTGGGTGCAAACAGAGGCGGGGCCACCAACTAGCTCAAATGGAACCCATGCGCAATTGCAATTACAAGAAAAAAATTAAACGCCACAACCCACCCCCACCCCTTCTCCCCCATTTAGTGGTATTTTCGTGAAAACCGGTTAGTACGGAGAGTCACACAAGTTTTTGCACACTTTACTGATCCTAAAACTTCAATCCGGTCTTTTTTTGGTACCTCTGCAAAATTTTCTACTAAAATAGGCTTAGTTTCCCTTGAAATCGAACAAATAATGATCTGCGTTTACTTTACCAATATCACCGGGGGCATTGGGAAGCTTGGAGAAGACAAAGTTTTTTGCTAATTTAGAGTTTTAGGGTAAAAAAAAAAAAAGGGGTGTGTGTATCTCTTTAAGAATTTTTTTGTGCGCATTTCCCCTTTTTTTTTTGTCTCATTCCCATAGATGATCATCAGATCATCTTAGGGAATGTTAACGAACTTGGAATACGGGCATAAATGCCCGTTTTCCAATTCGAAATCCGATCGGAAAAATCACTTCCCGGAAATCATTTTCCAGGAAGGGATTTTTCATTCATTGGCAAAGATCAATAATTTGGTGATCAGAAGTGATCACCAAATTTTGATCTCTGTCCCCATTTAGCAAAGTTCCATTCACAAAATGTATAGTAAAGCTGTCAGCATGACAGCTTGTACTAAACAGGTACTAAGCGTGATCTGAATGGAGATCACACTGCAGTACCTCCACTAGACCACCAGGGGCCACCAGCAGAGCACTTGTAAGGGAAGACCCCGGTGAAGGGGAAAGCCCTGTGATGTCACCGGGGTCTCCCTTACCGATCTTAGCAGAGACAGAGAGGGACCGGCAATAGAGGAGGGGGCACCACTTCAGGCACTGCTATCTCCCGATCCCCCCATCGGATTTTTATGAAATCAAGGGGGGATCGAGGGGGCTAGGGGGGCACCTGAATGCTGCCCCCCGATTGCCCCTAGCAGTTAAATTTTTTTCATATGCAGTATAGCAAGCAGGCACATAGTGCCTGCTGCTATACTTCAGTAGTAAACTGAGATCGGAACCGATCTCAGTTTACTAGTCCACTAGACCAGGCAATATGGGGGGTACATCAAAGGGAAGCTCTGGACGTCCTGTGACGTCACGGGACTTCCCTTTCCACTGCGGCTCTGCAATGAATGAAGTACCGGGAGGTGGGAGGGATTCCCTATACGGTCCGGCACTTTAGGGGTTAATTTCTTGAGATCCCCCCCCATCGGTGTGGGACCAAACCGATGGGGGATCGAGGGGAGAGGGAGGGCACTTGAATAGTGCCCTCCGATCACACGGTGGAGCCAGCGGGAGGGATTTAAAGGGCCACTGCCACCAATCGTAAATTTTACCATGCTTGGCAAAAAAAGGAAGGAAATAGAGCGCCGTAAAATTTGGTGGCAATGAAAGGGTTAACCTACTGCTATTTTAATTTCTTTTTGCAGGCCATACACTAGTTCATACTAGTAATGTTACACAATCTATAAGAACAATCTCCATGTTTACCTATAGAGAGAAAATCTATACATATTTATACATCAATACTATACGAATTGTATACACTAAAATTTACACACAGAAAGCTCAAAAAGCTGGAAAATAAACTCTCTCCAACTCCTACACTGTCAGGTCTCCACTAAACTCGCTTTAACACACTGACAAAGTTGCACCTGTCTAGCTGCCTTTTATACCCAGGGGGTTGGCATGGGTAAAAATAGCTGCCATTGGTGAATTTGATACATGAAAATCTTCGAAAATTTAAAATGTGGGTTCGGAGAATTTGGAAAGCAGAATTCCGAAATATCTGCAAGTTCTGCAGATTCGCAGATCTCAGAGATCCACCGTGGAACCGGGTTCGGATCCGCAATCTGGTCCATCTCTATTTAGTATGCCAATCAGATTCTTTCTGAAAGAATCTGGTTGTATCCAATCAGAATTGGTTACAATCAGAGTCTTTCTGAAATAATCTGATTGGTATGCTTTATGGAAGAATCTGATTGTAACCAATCAGAATTGGTTACAATCAGATTAGAATCTGATTGTAACCAATTCTGACAGGAAAAAATGTGATTGGTTAGTATACCAATCGGATTTTTTCTGAAAATTCTAATTGTAACTAATCAATATCAGAATTCTTTCAAAAAGAATCTGATTGTCTGTTCCCCAGACCATTTCCCAGGTCCCTTTACAGTAAGTTACTGCATTATTTTTGCCAAATTTTTGAAAGTCCCTTGAAAATTCCAATTTTAAAGAATTTTTTACATTTCTCAATTTATTTGAAAATTTTTAGAACACAATTTCGGAAGAAAATCGGAAAGTGGAATTCCGGAAAATCCACGAGATACGCAAAAAATTAGAGGCAAAATCTGGCCAATATTTAGTAAATTGTATTTAATTTATACCTAGTGCGGGGTTCATTGTAATGGTTGAAATGTTCAGATAACTACTTTGACTGATCATTTTGCAATCGATGAATAGACCATGAGGGAGAACGTTGGCAAGCAGGCTGAACAGATGGATGGATATTAGATTGAATTGAGGGTCAAAAATAAAATCGACCAAATATAGGCTAAGTATATAGGCCAGCATTGCAACGCAGTGACTAATACATTTCCGTGGTGCATATATTATCTGCTCAGGTGCCATTAATTCATTCTTATGCACACCTCACTCTAAATTAAATTTAAAGGGCATGTTCATCCCTCCAAGTAAAAAGAATATATATGGTAGGTGAATCACCTCCCTCTCAAAAGGTTTCTGCCACCTCTCCAAGCTTTTACAAGCTCACACATGCTTAGAGGGGACAACTAGGGGAATAGCATTCGGTCATAGTCATGGATGGGACAGTTGACATCAAAGCCAGGCAGCTGCCAAATGAAAGAACCAGGAAGCAGAAGCAGCAATTCAGGTTAATCTTACATCTCTTAATATTGCAGTTTTGGGTTTAGGGGGGCTATTTACCTATACACCATTTTTTTCTTTAAGGAACAGACTTGCCCTTTAACTACAAAAAAAGTGTTTTAAACTCCTAGTTATAACATCCTGCTTTATTTCACCTTAAACAAAAAAGACTGAACAATGAAGATTGTAACATAATAAATCAAGAGCAAAACTGCAATCCTACTTACAAACGGGTTTTAAGAAAAAGGAAGTCATTGTTTCAAACTCAGCCAGCTGACTATTCATAGGAATGTAAATATCTGTAAATTACCTTGTACAAGATCCCCATTCCCCTTGTTAAATTTGTCGCTTCATATTATGTTTATTTACATCATTTTAAAAATGGTGTCAATCAATTATCAATCTTATATTGTTCTATCATTACCTTCAGTGACTAATAAATGTATCTGTGCTTTTATATTTACATACAAATAATTACCTGTAAAAGAAATTAATAACACAGATTCTATTGCCTAAAGCAACATAGTTATATAAAAGTAATATATATAAACACTTAAGTCTCTTGTTTTTATTTTCCTAGACCAAACTCCCCAATTTCCAGAACCCGGAATTTTCTGTTACACGCCAACATGAAGATTTCATCTGGCTGCATGATTCTCTTGTTGAGACAGAGGAATATGCTGGACTCATTGTATGTATTTTAAATAATAACCCAATAGTTTTCTGAGATTTATAAGATGGGTACACACAGTACAGATTTTTCAAAGATCCTGTCTGTCAAGATCTACAAGATCCTGTCTGTCATTTTTCAAAGATCTGGATCCACACAGTCCCAAGCGTTCTCCCTATGCACAGCATAGGGAGGACTTTGGGGAGTGTGTGCTTCCCTCGACTGCGTAAATTCCCTCTATAGGAAGTCTACTGTGCCCGAGGGAAATTTACGGTCTTTCCCGAACTACTGCTTGGCTTACCCGAATGGTCGTTGGCCGCATGCTTATTTGAGAAAGCCGCCACGCACAGTGCCAATAAAGCCCTGATACTGTCAGATCCGACGGTATCGGGGCTTAATCGGTACTGTGTATACCTAGCTTTAGTCTTAAAGGATCAAACACACCTGCTTTTATACCTGCACATTTAGAGGGGTCCTAGACTTTTCCTGTATGGTCCTATGGGAAGACTTGCAAGGTAGCCAAAACAGATAGGTACACACAGTACCGATAAAGCCCTGATAGAGTGAGTCGGCTGTGGTTGAGGATAACACACAGTCCTGAACGTCCTCCCTATGCTGTGCATCTTGTACTCAGGAGTGTACTGTGTGTACCAAGCAGCTTTGTTTCAGGGAACTTCAGGAAATCAAGGAGTGAGGTTCTAAACTGCTAGGTCCTCTCCCATAGATTTCCCCAACCTCAGGGGTTTTGGGGGTGGATCTCACTGTAATTCAAGAAAGAAGACTCTACGAGATATGCAAAGCTCCTTGATGACTATGGGCACTTAAGGTTCCCATACATTAGAACTTACTTGCTGAACAATCTAGCGACATTCAATCAATATTTGCGGAACCACCTTTCCCGTTCTTCTTCGCAACCGACAAACGATTGCAAGGTCCGGTCTGGCCCATTCTTTCTGTGACTGAATGTTGGTCACAAAGAAAAAAGGTAAAGGCAGTTCCGGAAATATTGTTTGAATGGAATCAGTCGGCAGGTAATTCTAATGTATGGGCAACTTTAGGGGTCATTGCAAAAAAAGGTACAAACGTTTAATCATTCTGATGATAGCTTTTTACTGGGTAAGTTCAACATGTGATTGCACAGGCTTTTGCACCTCTATTTGCGTTAGCCTCTTGGTTGTCTGTATGTAATTATGTTTAATGCATAGTGCATTTCTTGTTTTAGTAAAGATCACTCTGAGCGAGGGTGGAGTTTGGCAGGATTGTGGTCATCTTTTGCAGCTTCAAAAACAAAATAAATAAATTGCTGCAAATGTTTTCATTGCTAGGTAGGCATTAAATGTAAGCAAACTTAATGGATGTATTGTCTTTATTCAACCTTGGCTACTACGTTACTGTGTCATTTTTTTATAATAATAAAACTGTCAGGCATTGTTTTAATAATAAATACCTAATCTCATATAAATATTTATTTTATTTCAGTAAGATTAAACAAAATACTTAATGTGACCCTTAATAATTTGATTAATCTTTCCTTCTCTTCCCTGTTGTGTGACACAATGAGTGGTTATTTAGAATCTAGTGCAATTTTCTGCTTCTGACACAAACAAATTGTTGAAAGTGTCAATAAAGAAAACTGTGAACTATTTTTTGAGAAACCCCAGCTGCAGACTAAGTTCATACGAGGACAGAATCTGTAGATATTTACCACAGAAGTACAAAAACATGTTCTCCTTACACTGCTCCACACACCGTATAAACCCTTTACTTCTGTACTACTGTACTCCGTGTCCTTTTTTTGATTGCAGATCCCACCAGCCCCTGCTAAACCAGATTTTGATGGACCCCGGGAGAAAATGCAGAAGTTAGGAGAGGGAGAAGGCTCCATGACCAAGGACGAATTTGTTAAAGTGAAACAGGAATTAGAGGCGTAAGAACTCTTTCTGTTATTCTGCAAAAGAAAACAAAGCACGGATTGTTCTTCTCTGACTCGTGTATAGGGAACGGAGAGAGAGTGATGGCCCTAAAGTATAAACCAACTACTATTACATGGGGCTCCAATTTCCATCTAAATGAAAGGTTTTCTCTAGTGCCTGTGTAATTTCATGGGCTCAAATAGCTAGTAGGCATTAAAGGGCAACTGTGGTCTCAAAACAAGTTAGGGTTAAATGAAAGCCTGCAGTATATCCTTTACACTGAGCCGACAATCATCTGTGGCTGGAGCCTGTGACAAATTACATTGGGGTGAATGTTCAAACTTCCTGCTTCCAGTAGGTTGAATGACATCACCTGACCTCTGCCGGCCCTTTTCCTCCGGGGGAGAAGCATGCTCAGTTAAGACTTATTGCTGGAGAAACCAGGAAGTACCTGGGGAAAAAATGGACAGTTGAGAAGGGGAGCCTATTAATGCAGACAAGCTGGTCACATGTCTAAAAGCAGGAAGTGTTCAACCAGGAAGTTACATTGCTGAACCTTTCCAGCAATAACTTCTAACAAATTTTATCTAGAGATGTGATTTAGGTTTTATTTTGAAGGTGTGATGGAAGGATTTTTTATAATTCTTACTAGTTTGGAAGAATTTGAGACTACAGTTACCCTTTAAAGGGAAGGTTCAGTGGAAAATGTTTTTTAAATTCTTAATTTATATTACACATACCAAGTTTTTTTACATATTCACTTCCAAATGGTATGATTTCTTACCATTTGCTCTGCTTTGCTGTGGTCAGTAGTGAGTTGCCATTTCAGGTTCTGTAGCAGTCCTTCCCATGATACACCACTTCCTTAGACTGTTCCTAAAAGTAATTTCTACTCATTGGCTGTTGGATGGATCAAACCTGCTCAGATCTTAGTCAAGGGCAAGACCATAATGGACACTACAGAAAGTCAGCATTTTTCGGAAGCATTTATGTATGCACAGACAAAATGCTGAATGGTGATATTAAGGCTATTTTCTTAATAGCATATATATTTGCTTAGATACGTGACCCTAGCAACCACATAGTAGTTTATACTGGAGATCTGCAGAAAAACAGTTAAATTAACACATGAGAGAAACCAAGAACAGAAATCTGATTTGTAGTACCTTAAATTAGCATTAGTAATTTCCCAACCTGTCAGGGTCCTGACTTAGCCAGCCTTCTCTTATTACCCCTCTATTCTGGTGACCATGAGTAATAGGGACTTGGGTAAGGTCTGTGTTACCCTACTATGTTGGAGAATGGGGGGTGATGTAACTTCTAAAATATTAAAGTCCATTAGAAAAAAGCAATCTAGGGTGCTGGAATGCTGCTTTATCTTAACTAAAGTTTGGTTTTCGGAGGGTTTAATCTCTATATTAATGACTAAGAAATTGGAATTGGAGTTTTTACTTTTCTGGCAGATTTACAGTAGTTAGAATTTATTTCTCTGTTAGTTTGTGTGAATCTGTATCCAGCCAGTCTGTAGGGACCAGGATTTCTGGATGTCCTCGTTTCGGATAATGTAGTGCTTACAGATGTTTGCAGCAGGACCTTCTAAGCCTGCCAAAGCAATGTTACTTTAGCTCTAAGACCAACACTTCTTTCCCTCTTTCCTGGAACTGGCATTTAATAAGTAAACAAGATGTATGCTTGCCATATTTATGCTAGCAAATGATAGTTTTTTTTTTTTTTTGAAAATTACTTTTTTTATTGAAATTGAAACGTTTCAACATACATAAACAATGTAATATTATGCATTAAAATTCAATTGTTTTCAACACTTGTGGTCTTAATGTTATTCAATATATTATTACTACTATAATTAACAGCAGCAATATTAGCGCTAACTTAACTTTTCTTTACTTTTTGTCGGAGAGCCATCTCTTAATATGTACTTTTGCTTAGCATTCTATATGAGAGCAGTATGGCACACGGGGTGCGCGCGGGCCCTCCACCGGCATTTGATATTAATATTTGGGTTGTTAGGCCCTTCTTTGGTACAAAGATGCCTTGTACCAAAGAAGGGCCTAACAACCCAAGTATTAATATCAAATGTCCGGTGGGGGGCCCGCGCGCACCCTGTGCGCCATACTCGTGGGCGGCCGCTCACCACCCGGACGCCACCTACCTTTATTTGGGAAGGTTTGTTGAGTTGGGTTTAATTCAGCTCCACTCTGCCGCCCCTGACACCCATTTCCCACCGGTTGGTCCACCTCTATTTTTGACTTTAGTCTCAATAATGCGTACATACAGCTTTAACAATATATTATACATTTACCCTTACTGTTATAACAGACATCTACGTTGTTGGTTTAACATTGACCCTCTCTTTGCAGTTTTCAGTTTTATCAATAACATTGTTAGCATTATTGTTATTAGTTATTGTTGTTATTGTTAGCCAAATGAGGGGTTGGGGGGCAAGGGGGGGGTTTGATTGGGGAGAGTTATTCTGGTATACTGAGTATGGGAAGTGTGCGCAGAAAAAGTGAGGGGATGCCAGAGTGTTGTCTTATGGTGGGGTGTTATCATAGGTTGAAAGAACATTGTGTCCATATTTTGTCGAATCGTTTTTCTTTATTGTTCATCAGTGCTGTGAGGTATTCCATTCTGCGTATATCCAGTAGTCTATTGATCAGTGCAGATTCTGTAGGGGGGAGTTTGATTTCCAGGACTTTGGGATTTCACATCTTGCTGCTATTAGATTGTGGGATGCCAGTTTCTGAGATGTGGATTAACTTGATTCCAGTATGGTTTGATTAATGGCCATGTCCACATTATATGGTATAAGGAGCCCTCCCCCTGATAGCACCTCCAGTAGGTGGAGGATGTGTTTGGGAAGAGTTTGTGCAGTAGCTGTGGCGTGTGGTACCACCTGAATAGTATTTTATAACTGTTCTCTTTGTATAGCATGCAAATAGAGGTGGTTTTGGCGGAGGACCATATATCTGACCAAATAGACTCAAAGATGGGTTTGCCTAGATCTCTTTCCCATTTTTGCATATAGGCATGAGGCCCTGCCTTAGAGACTCTCAGTTCCTGTAGGACACTATAAATGGAGGAGATAAGGCCATTTTGGGAGGGGCCAGTGTAGAAGATTATTTCTAGATTGTCCAGATGGGAGAAACTTGTTTTGCAGAAGGTTTGTTGGATAAAGTGTCTTAGTTGCAAATAAAAGAATTGAAACTAGGGAGAGGTCGGAAGTTGACAGGTCTGGCATAGCTCTTTGAAGGATAGTAAGTCCCCAGTTAGCCTATGTAACACATCCTTTACTCTAGTCATCCCCCTGGTTTGTAGCCAATTGGCTTGTGGACCTGAGTTACCTGGGGGAAACTAGGGTTACCTATGAAAGGGAGAAGGGTGGAAGGGTGGCCCGGGTGGAGATAGTTTGAATTCTCCGTATAGGAGTTGTATTCCTCTGATATTAGGATGTGGTCTGATGTGTGCTGCTAGTGATTCCATGCTCATAATAAATTGTAGTGGGGAGATGGGGCAGCCCTGACGTGTTGCATTGTATTGTTGGAAAGTAGAGGATTTAGCATGAGGGAGTTGTGTTCGCGCTGTTTGTAATGGCTCGTAGGGCGTTTCCCCGGATCCCGAATGCTTGCAGGGTGTGACTTAGAAATCTCCAATCTATACGATCAAAGGCTTTTTCTGCGTCCAAGCTTAATACTAAGGCCTTTTGTTTTGTGCGGTTTATGATGTCTATGAGGTCTATGCTTCTGCATATGTTATCTCCTGCATGTCTGCTACGAACAAACCCTACCTGGTCCGGGTGGATAATCGTGGGTAAGTGGCAGGCTAATCTGTTTGCGATGAGTTTTGTATATATTTTTAGGTCCGTGTTCAGTAAAGCTATTAGCCTATAGTTTTGGCAATTTTTGGGGTCTTTCCCCGGTTTGGGGAGGACTATAATATGTGAGCAAATAATAGTTTTGTTGCTATTTACTGATAATAATTTTTAGTTTTAGCTGGTTTAATAAAAAAGAAAGTTTTTTTAAAACTGTGACGCTTGGTGTCTTGTGTAATCCGGTGCTTTATCTGGGGCCTAACTCACTGGAACATTCCCAAAAGCCAAACTGTAACACGAGCAAGCATTGTATGCAATTTGGTAGTGACACTTCCGTGACCATGTAGTGATATCCCAAACGACAGAGCTAATGACAACCAGAGCATAGGATGTAATGATGGATATATAGCTGGTTGGGGGTCGTTAACGTATGTTATGTAGTAAGATGGAGCTTCAATGTTCACTTAAGTTTTTTTTTTTTACAACCCCAACAGGTTCTAGTCTGTGTTATAAAGATTAAAATTCACCTTCTACTCTCATAGCTATAAATGCAAATATACAGATAGCATAGTTATTGTATGTCTACTGAACTATAAGTTAATACTTTAATGCGGAAGATAACTAGGAGTTTATCTATAATAAAAGAGCTGTCTGACAACCCCTTACTAATACATTAAATAAGGTTGTTAGAGAATTCAGGCTTTGATGCTCCCTTTTCAGCAATATGCAAATAAGGAACAAAGACTTCTGGGAATTTACCATGTTTACACATGGAAGCTTTTAGGAACACTATCAGAGAGATTCAATAAAAGTTCTTATCGTTAAAAATGGTGCAACTTTGCCCCAACCAATCAAATCTTATTTAACATTTGAAAGCTAACATCTGATTAGTTGGGGAAAAATTAGCATTGTTTTTAATGATAAGAACTTTTATTGAATAAACCTGTATGTCTTTAAAAATACTTTTATAGCATTCCACAGCTGACAACCCCGTACAAACTTTAGCCAGTAGGTGTCACTAGCTGTGGCTAGTATGAGTAATAAAAATACAGTATTTTCACCATCTTTAATGATTATCTTTTCTGTGCTTGCAGTGAGTACCTGGCTGTGTTTAAGAAGACCGTGTCTGTGCATGAAATTTTCCTCCAAAGATTAGCCTCGCACCCCATCTTATGCAAAGACTCCAACTTCCATATATTCCTAGAATATGACCAAGATGTGAGTATCTTTACATAGACACTATATAGAGAGGAAAGCTGATGTTAAAGGTGCATACACACATGCGATCACGGGTGCCGACCCACAATGCATGATGTGTATGAGATAATAATCGTGCCATGTATGGGCACTTTCTCAGCCAAAACGCCTGCTCGTTCGAAGATCTGCCTGGCCTGTCGAGCAACGATCCCCTACAACAAGTAGAAACCAGGATTCTTAAGGTTTGTAAGGTTTTAAATTCTCATGTAGTATTGAAGAAAAAAAACGAGGGAAACCACAAGTAGAAACCATGATTCTTAAGGTTCCGCGATCGCACATGTGTACGAACATTAAGAATCATGGTTTCTACTTGTGGTTTCCCTTCTTCAATACTACATGAGAATTTAAAATTTTGAGGGTCAAGAAGACCCAAACATCCAGTAAAATGAGTGTGGTGTCATCACTGCGAGACTAGGTTGTACTAAAGGGCCATCACTGTTGTGTATTTGTACAGCCAAGTAAATTGCCTACCCCAAATAATGCTACATGTAATGTTTTTTGTTTAACCTTTTCACAGTTAAGTGTTAGAAGGAAGAACACAAAGGAAATGTTTGGTGTGTTTTTTAAGAGCATGGTAAAAAGTGCAGATGAAGTTTTGTTCTCTGGAGTTAAGGTTAGTGCGTTATTTTCTTTTACTTCTTTGTGGATTACACTAGCATAGTCTGTATGGTAGCACAACACAAATGGGCTTATTTAATAAGAGGTGCACTGTTAAAGGGTATCTATACTCTAAAAAATCGAATTTTCAAAAATTATACCTTTAAATACAGCAATTCCCACTGCTTCAAAACTTTTAAATCTGGGCTGTAGATCCTGAGAAATCATTTAAATCACAGCAATTACAGGGAAAGACCTGTCACTCCAGGAGCAGAAATTGTAATATGTGACCCAGAGCAGAGCAGGGCCTATGGTGAGGCTGTGCAGAACTTGTAAGTGTTGCAGACACTTCAAGGAGGCAGTGAGTAAGGGAAGGTGGGGGGGAATTAGGAGAACTCACTAAACAGTAATAATTTAATAACAAAGCAAGCACAGATAAATATGTGAGTACCACCATTTTACTTCTCTCAAATTGTAGTTTCAGCTAATGTAAAGTTGTTTGAGTGAGTATAGTGACCCTTTAATTTGCAGCAACCAATCAGATTTCTTGTTTTACTGGTCTAATACAGTTTGAAAACATTTCATACAATCTAATTGGCTGCTGCAAATCAATAGCACCGGTACAATTCGGCACCTCTTATGAAATAAGTCCCAAAATCTTTGTTTGAGGGCTACAGTGCAAAAGACATGCAAAATTCATTTTGCTTGTCATGTTTAATAGCCTGTTAAAATACCGTAAGCTGTTTGTTTCTGCATATGCTATTGTGTGTTTGTGGTAGTTAAGCATTTGCCATGATGTACAATGGAATATTCCAGCATGACCATTAATAGTACTGTAAAGTCCTCATTCAATAAAAGGTGAAAAGTGTTTTTAATGTGCAGCAACCAATCAAATATTTTCAAATGTTTTTTTTAACTGTAGTAGACCAGTAAAAAAAGTATGATCTGATTGGCTGAGGCAAAGTAACAGCTCAGGCAAATGTTTGCAAATCTTATTGAATAATCCTGAGTGTCATAAAATATCCAACGCCATATATAATTTCACAAAACTCTCAGCGAACCTAACTCATTCCATTGTTATGGGCATTATGGGTCAGTCTTAACTTGTTTTGACAGCACATGCATATGCAACCAAGCTTATGGAAGGGCAGAAAGTGTATTTACATCTACCAGCATTTTACCATTTGTTTGGTTATATCCTCATTTTACTGTGTGTAAACAATTATAGATCCATTAAACAACCCTTTAACAACAGTCTTAACTTACAAAACAAGTGTCGGGGGCGTAACTACCAGGGGAGCAGACCCTGCAGTCAATCAAGGCTGTGACAACTGACATCACAGCCAATGATTGACTGCTCTTTCACCTGCTGCCTCCTCTGCACATAAACAAGCTTATAAAAAGCTCATTGAGCTGAGGGAGGAGGCAGATACCTATTGTCAGAAAGGAATAGAACTTATCATTAAATATCTGGTTACAAATGCATGTAATAAACTAGTAAAAATAGCCGTTGGGGTGTGGACAGATAACTGTCAAGTCACCATTTTTTGTTTTAAGGGTGGACATGCCCTTTAAAGACAAATAACCGTCACTTTCTGTACATAGTTCATTTTGTACAGGTTCATTCATCTACTGCTTCTTTCTTAACAAAATGACAAATTCTTTAATTGGTATGATTCTGATCAAGAGATTTTAATTGAATCTATCAGAACATTCCATTATCCATCAAGTGTAATTTTCACAGAATAAAAACATATCATATATGTACATATCATACATTATTTTTTAAAATTAACCTCGGCTTATACACGAGTCACAGCACTTTTGCTGCATACTGTCCCTTTAAGGCAGCTAGGGGCAATCGGGGGCAGCATTCAAGTGCCCCCCTAGCCCCTTTGATCCACCATCGTTTGGTCGAAATCTGATGAGGGGATCGGGAGCTAGCAGCCCTGGGCACTTTTGTTGCATACTGCCCCTTTAAGGAAGCTAGGGGCAATCGGCAGGCAGCATTCAAGTGCTGCCCAGCCCCCTCGATCCCCCATCGGTTTGGTCCAAATCAGATATGGGAATCGGAAGCTAGCAGCCCTTGAAGCCGTGACTAAATAATGGAAGCGCTCCCACGAAGGGAAGAGGAGTTCCACGATAAGGGAGACCCTGGTGACATCACAGGACCTTCTTCACTGGGCTCTTCCACTGTGCTACCCCTGGTGGTCTAGTAAAGGGACTGCACTGCAATCCCCATTTACACCGCAGTGCAGTAAAAGCTATAGAAGCTGTTGGTAAACTAGTATTTGTGACTGGAGCTCAGGAGTTCCATTTACCAATAGGATTTTACTTGGGGGCAGAGAACAGTTCTAATTAACTAATTATTGATCTTTGCCAATGAATGACCACTTCCTGGAAAATTCGTTCAGATTTGATCAGATTTTGACTTGGAAAACGTAATTTATGCCTGTATTCCAAGTTCGTTATCATTCCCTAAGATTACCTGATGATTATCTTTGAGAATGATAAAAATAAAGTGAAATTTACAGTGATACACACCCCTTACCCCCCTACAATAAAGCTATACCGTATGTGATTGTGGGGGCATTGGAGGTCATATAATAGAGTCAATCAGTTTTACTTCTCTGCTCTGTTGCTTACAGCTGCTCCACTTCCTGGCTGTCAGTAAAGGTGCGACGTGACATCCCGCCCAATTGCCTGACAGCCGCGACCACGAAGTAGAGCGTTTGTCAACGTAGAAGCCCTCTGCTCCTGTTTTAGCTTGAAACAAGGGACAGGGACAGGGGAGTATTTGGCAACTATTAATAATGTAAAACTTAGGTTTGAGGGGGTCCTCTACATTTCTAGTTAAAGTTATTTTTTCACTGGACATGCTCTTTAAGGTTTTAAATCCCCTGAATTCATTCTTAACATATTTTCAAGTTTGTGTTATTTAATCCCTGATACATATGATCTTTATTTTTTTCGTACCATAGGAAGTCGATGAATTCTTTGAGCAAGAAAAAATATTCCTGGTTAACTACTACAACAGGATCAGGGACTCTTGTACAAAAGCTGACAAAATGACCAGAGTCCATAAAAGTATGTCTCCTGTCTTATGCAATTAGCCCCTTCATTTTCCATTCCATTGCTCTTAATCAATATATATAAAATCCCTAATTATGTGATACAGCGTGTGTCACTGCAGTTCCTATGGACTCGCCACTAGAGGGAGAAACACAGAAACCAAGCAAGACAGAACACAGCATTTACACAGATTACACAGGTTGTTTGGGACACGAAGGAGGGACTCTGGCCTTGGGACATGGAGGAGGGGGGCTATGGCCTTGGGATATGGAGGAGGGGGGCTATGGCCTTGGGATATGGAGGAGGGGGGCTATGGCCTTGGGACACTAAGGGGGCACTATAGGCTTTTAGCTTCCTTTATTGTAATGGGCTTAATGTCTAGTGAAAGAATAATAGACAAAATAACGAAATTGCTTGTGTTATCATTTTTTATACTGATTATTTTTAAGCCGCTCTAGAGGTTTTTTTTTAATTAAGTCTTTCAAAAATGACTACAATTTTGGTGGACATTCAGGGTTATTCAATAAAAGTTCTTATCGTTTAAAATGGTGCTAATTTTGCCCCAACCAATCAGATCTTAGCTTTCAAATGTTAAATAATATCTGATTGGTTGGGGCAAAATTAGCACCATTTTAAAAGATAAGAACTTTTATTGAATCTCCCTGATTGTTTTTAAGATGGGAAACAGGACAGATATTAGCCACATCTGGGCCTCTATAGCTTTGGGAGTGAAACCACACATTAGCAGTAGAGATGGCTGAACGTCATTTTGTTTCCGAAATTAGTAAAAGTTTGGAAACAAACCCATTAAATGGAGAGGTAATAGTTTGAATCGTTTGGATAAATAACAGATAAAATAACAATGGTAACTTTCTGTAAATGGCTTTGGCACCTGGGAAAGGGTCTGGGAACATTTCCATTTCACCAAAACTCGTTTAAACACTTCTTTCCCCACGATCAGGCAATTGTCAGGTTTCCGCAAGCTACATTTGAGGGTTACCGAATGATACATTTGAGGGTTACCAAAATGGAATGATATATTCAAGGGTTACCGAAATCAAAGGATACATTCGTGGGTTACCAGAATCGAATGATACATTTGAGGGTTACCAAAACCTAAGGCTATATTCAAGGGTTACCGAAACCAAAGGATACATTCAAGGGCTACCGAAATCTCCCGCAACATTCGAGGGTTACCGGACAATACATTCGTGGGTTACCAGAATCGAATTATACATTCGAGGGTAACAATAATCGAATGATACATTCAAGGGTTACCAAAATCGAAGGCTACATTCGAGGGTTAACGAAATGGATGGATACATTCGAGGGATGCCAATTCTAGAATTCAATAATTATTAAATTTTTCGAAAATAAGTCTGCAAGTTCGGAAAACCTTACTAGTTCGAACCTGAACTAGTCCGGAAAGAGTTAAGATACTTTGAGTTTGTCCAAACCCGGGTTCGGGTCAATCACTAATTAGCAGCTTCATATAGGGGCCCAATTGAATGTAGCTAGCCAAAATTGGAGGGTAGTGAGTCCATGGCTTGTTGCAGTGATTGCAGGGACCCCTCCTCCTACAGGCCCCTTTGCCCTTTATATAGGGGCCTCGTGAGTGAACTTTTTCTCTATTCAGTAAATTACTTTTTCTTGGTCAGGTGATCAGATTGCTATGAGCTGCCAAATCAGACTACATTTCACCCTTTCGTAATACACTTATCTTTTTTTTCAGATGTTGCAGATGATTACATTCATATTTCAGCTGCTCTGACTTGTGTAGCCGATGAAGAGGCTGCTCCACTTAGAAAGTAAGCAATAAAGTACATTGTTGGAAGAAGTAATGTTGAGTAGGAAGTTTGTTGGAAAACTTCCCCTTTGTTAAGTTGACACAATGCGTATTGTGAATGTCTGCAAATTCTTATGTAGAACACTTGTAAAATATGCTCAAGTTCAATCAGTTTACAGATTTACCAAGGGGTTTCTGTATTTGTATTGTATACCAGTTGCTGAATAGTATAAAACAATGGACACTTGTTCTTAGTATTACCTTTGGAATACTAAATATACCAGCAGGTGGTGGTGTTGCTTTTGAATTGTGTGCCAAATATATCGTTTGAATGCTTTTAGAAGAAGGTCTGTGAATTGTTTCATGGCAAGAGACTGTACATTCAGCATGCTAACTGTATTCATGCTGGCCATACACCTGGCCAACATTTCATTCATTTGCCTGTAGCGTTAGTTGCCAAGTAATTCCAGAACGGTGAAGGAACATTACAGGTAAGTCTGATAATGAAGTGTATGAACACCTACCCTCTCATATCCTGTGGGGTTAGGGAGAAGAATGATAAGTTTCCCTGTGGTCTTTGTATTGTGTCTTTAGAATTGTTTCTCCTCTTTCTTGAATACAGAAAGATTTTTTTCAGTCCAGCAGGTGTAATGAATGAATTAGGGCTCATGACATATTGTATTGTTTGGAGGGATATCACTGTAAATATACTCGCCCACAGTCATCAAAGCTGAATCAAAATGGGATCACAACACACCACAACCCCATGTGAGTGCTAAAGGGCCTGAAGCAGACCATACATCGGATTGGAAACATTTCATAGGAAGAACAAGTCGAAATTAACCTGTTTGTGCCATTGAACTTCATCAAGATTTCAGCTTGAAATCTACTGAAAATATGGACTGGAGGATGGGGTGGATGCAAAATTATCCATCTGATGCGATCGCCGTATTTTCGTTCAACCGATCTATATAGTCAATCGGAAAAAAAAGATGCTTGTCAATTTTTTGTCCACTTCAACCAGATTGGTCTAATTGGCCTAAAATCTGCTTTAAGCTGGGTACACACTGTATTTATACATTGTGCTGGAACAAACTAATTATAGACTAGGATTGAAAAAAATTGATTCATGAGTTTTTATTTTCAAGAACAAAGAGAAACAATTTGAACCACACAATACAAATAACACAGGGAAATGTATCTTTTCTCTAATCCCACAAATATTAGAGGGTAGGTGCCCATATACTTAACTGTCAGACTGTACAGAATGTTCACCCGTGACAAACGGCCGATAGTCGACGAACGACCCCCGACTGAACGCATACACACACGCGAATTTTGGATGTTCATCGTAATATTATATATATACCTGTGATATTCCTGCAATCATCTGGAAATCCGCCCGACCCAATTACTTTGCAACTGACGTTACAGGTGAAAATTTGATAGGAAGAACAGTCAAAATTAACCAGTTTGTGCCATTCATCTTTAGCAAGATTTCAGCTTGAAATCTACTGAAATATGGACTGGAAGATGGGGTAGACGGAAAATTATCCATTTGATGTGAATTTTGTCTGATTTAACCAGGTTGGTCTAATTGGCCAAAAAAAAAGTGTTGGGGTGGGGGGTGTAAGCTGTGTAATTATTTATCTTTTTTTAATATCTCCAATTAAAGACACAGGGAAGAGGGACTGTCACAGAGCAGGAAGTGCAGGGGATAAATAATAAATAAATAATGAATGTAAATTGCAAAAATACTCTTTTAAATAAAAAATTGGGACACTGGATATCCCGATATCGTACAACTGGCATGTTAAGGTTCGTACACATCGTGCGTTGCAGGTTGGGACCCTTAATCGCACGTGTGTATGTACCTTTAGCATCTATGGCCACCATAAGACACTGGCAAACTTTGAGGCGCAGGAGCTAGAAAATGGAGACATTGTAAGCTACACAGAAAGCTTCTATAGTATGGATCTTTATCGTCATAAGCAACCTTACAATAAATGGTCTACAAAGCTTACCATTTCTATGTGATTCTTCTACCCACTTTTCAGAGTTTGTAAGTGCTTTATGCAAAACCTATGAATGATTTCTAGGCCATTTCTCTGCTGGGTTGCAATTTACAATTTTCTTGTCCAGTTGCCTTTATCTGTTTAAACTTTTTATTCTGTAGCTATTAAAATGAATGACTTTGATTAAAGGGGAACTGTGGTCCAAAAATTACTTTAGGTAAATTGATAGGAATTGCTCTCCTGAGAATTTTTGCAATTTATTTGCATTGTTTATTTTGCATAGTCTTGAAGATATTTACATGTCTGTGTGTGATATAGCAGCAGCATCACCAGGTCCCCTCCGCTTCCTGCCCTGAAACCATGTCAGTGGATGACAGTCAATCTGCCCTGTGTCTCCTCCTCCCCTTGCAGCTCCCCTCCTCTTGCAAGCCCCCTTGGTCTCTCCCACTCATGGACCTCATGGCCCCTCCATTTGCAGGCCCCCCTTGGCCTCTTCCCTTCCAGCCCCATGTGGCCCCGCCCACCCGTGGATGCCTTAGCCCCGACGACTTGTGGGTGCCGTGGTCCAGCCTACTCACAGGTGCTGTGGGCCACTCCCCTACTCCCTTTTCAGGCAGAGTGAGAACTCTGCCTCTACTCTCCCACTACTCACATAGTGGGAGAGTAGGGCTATAGATTCCCTTCCCTTCTCTGTGAGCATCTTCACACAGCAGGGAGGGGGAGGGACTACCTGTCTCCTGTCCTGTCACTGAAGTCTGAGGCTGTGCTCGCCAGTGGCGAGGTGGAGGAGCAGCCTTAGGAATGTCATATGTCAGCCTCCCAACCATTAACTTTCTGGTCAGTAATTTCTTTATATCTTGGGCTGTGAAGCACGTAGAGAGGTGGTTGATGGGTCATTTTAATGGTAGGAAGGCCTTTCATTTAAACTCAGTTTGTTTGGAGACCACAGTTCCCCTTTAACTGGCTACTGATAAGTGTTAATAGAAAAAACTGTGTTTAAAATATTTTTTTATTGTTTTCTCTGGGAGTAGCTTGACCCACAAAGACTGCCGGCTAAAACACGTATTCCGTGTCTTCTAGCTAATGTAGCACTTTTTGCCCATTTGTTTTTTGCAGCCATTTTTAGGGATTTATTCAGGAATCCTGTTACAATGGCAAACTTTACAGATAGTGGAGCATACAATGTTTTAAAGTACAGCTAAATCCTCAGAACAACACTCTTTAAAAAGGAAGAGCACCTTAATATAAAAGCAGTAATCTGTGTCTTGCCTCTCATTTTGATGTGGTTGTTGGGAAATTTACCTTTCTAAAATGGAGTTTGTGTTTTATTTCACAACATCCCAGCATCACATAGTGTGGAAACTGACCGTTATGTTCTTTACACGTGCTCAGTCCTAAGATACTGCAGGAACAGTTGGCACAGTCACACCCACTTATAGCCTCAAGCCTATCCTTTTACTGGACAGATTAGGCAATGGAGCATGTGACTGAGCTCAGGGGTGTGGCCAGTCACTGTACATGTTTCATACAGTTCTTCTTCAGGGAGTCACATTTATCCCTATTTACTGTAGTGGGTTTTTACAGTTTATTGGTGTTTTTAGAGGGGATATTTTCAGATTCTGGAGTGTAAAAATGGAGGGTAAGTTCTCCTTTAATGGAAATTGTTTTCATTTAGAACTTTTCTGTTTACATTAGTAACGGAAATTTTGATGAAAGATGAAAAACCAACCATCTGGTAAAACTATATGAATATTTAATGTTCAGGGTCTAAAACTTGGTATGTTGTGTGGTTTGGTCATACCAGAGTAAGAAATATGTGTATTTAGCACAAGAACAAGTATATTAATATTGAATAGAACACACGGCCAGAACAAACTTTCATTGATATAACACTTCATTTTGAGGACAGTTCTAGAACATTCCATTGGAGGTTCCTACTGAATATTTTAGAGCTTTTGTCTCTGTTCCCTCAGGGAATTTGTTTTTTCTTAATTGAAAGTAAAGGAACGCAACTTTGTGGTCAGCAGATAGAGCTTCATATTTCCTGTTCCTGTCAATTAAAGGAAAACTAAAGCGGTGGACAATTCTTTAGCAATATGCTGGATTTCTACCAAGATGTACCGATTATTAATAAACTGTGCAGCAATTTCCAACAATGTCTCTTTTATGCTTCATTGACACATCTTAAAGGGGAACTGTGGTCTCCAAACAAGTTAAGTTTAAATGAAAGGCCAGTTTCCTACCTTTAAAACGAGCCATCAACCACCTCTCTACCTGGTCCACAGCCAAAGATATAATGAAATGACTGACCAGAAAGTTATTGGGTGGGAGGCTGCCATGTGACATTGCTAAGGCTTCTCCTGCAGTGCCACCGGCGAGCACAGTCTCAGACTCCCTCAGTGTGTGAGGGAGACAGGAAGTCCCTCCTCCTGTCTGCTGTGGGAAGTCCTGACAGAGAAGGTAAGGGAATCTACAGCCATTATTTTATTTCCACTATGTGAAAACAGCCTTTTCAGACAGAGTTCTCACTCTGCCTGAAAAGGCTGTTTCCACAGAGTTTTCTCTGGGGGGTTCTGAGTGACCCACTACACATGTGAGTGGGTGGGGCTTATGCACCCAGCGAGTGGGTGGGGCTTATGCACCCCACGGGTGGATGGGGCTTAGGCACCCGCAAGTGGGCGGGGCTTAGACACCCGTGAGTGGGTGGGGCTTAGGCACCCATGGGTGGGCGGGGCCACAATACCAGTGGGTGGTGCTGGGCCATGGCACCTGCTGGTGGGCGGGCCACATGGGGCTGTAAGAGAATGGGCCAAGGGGTGCCTGCAACTGGAGGGACCATGGGGTCCATGAGTGGGAGGGACCAGGGGGGCTGCAAAGGGGAGGAGGGCAGATTGACTGACATGGTTTCAGAGCAGGAAGTTCAGGGGACTTGGTGATGCTGCTGCCATATCACACACAAAAATGTAAATATCTATGCAAAATAAACAATGACAATAAATTGCAAAAATTCTGAGGAGAGCAATTCCTATCAATTTACCTAAAGTCATTTTTGGACCACAGTTCCCCTTTAAGACACAAGTTATACTGGTCACCAGAACTAGACCAAGTTTTCCAAAAAAGTTGCACTTGTGTGTGTAACTTTGCTATGCCATTATTAAAAGGTCAGCGTAACCCTAAACAGGACTGTCAATAAAGAGTTTTTATTATTCATAGTTGATGACTTTTAAAGGGTGATGTACCACAAACTGCAATGCCTAAAATTGGGCATTAGAGTGGGGTTTGGCAGGTTTTGCGACGCATGCAGCAGGAGTGCAAAATCTGCGAGACTTCACAGCATAGGCAATGTCATAGGATGGGAACTGTGTGACTTTGTCTACAAGAGACAGGTCTTAAACTAAAGATAAGATAAAACCTGTATATGAGGTGCTATACTAAAAAGGGCACTTCTGTGTGATGTCATCTCCCTGTTGGTGTTTTAGTTTAGAAAGAACTTTTCTTCTTCACTGTTCATGATGTTATTTAATGACATTGTATTTGTGGAATGTAAAATTTCCTAGGAATAGAAACAAGTTACTGTAATTAAATACTACTTTACTGCACCTATAATGTATAACAGCTGCAAGATGGAATTCAAGCTTTATACCCATATCATCCAAGTCACCTTGAATTATTTGGGAACATTTCCTGAAGTAAAGAATATGTGCTAATTATTTGTGTATATAATGATTTCTATTCCCACTTGGGTACACTACATAAACAAGGGTATAAATACGTTCGATTATGAGGATACATTTTAAAAAAAATCTGTATTTGCCTTTATATTAATAGGCAAACAATACAGATATATAAAGTAAAGATATTTATAAATATTCTAAGGAGTGAGCAGAGAAGGACTGGGACCTTTTGTTCTAAAGCTGGATACACACAGTACCGATCTTGGCAAAATGACAGACAGAATCTGTCAAAGATGACGGTACACTCAGTCCCAAATGTTCTCACTATACACAGTAAACAAGATGCTGGTAACCAGTCAGGAGTTTGAATCTCCCAACCGCATCTAAGTGCAAGAAATTGAAGGAATCTTACTGTACACTATACAGCAGCCAGAGGGTTTTGATGTTATTTGAACCATTGTCAGACTAGTCCAATTCTATGCAGCCTTTTGTCATCACATGTTATCTGCAGCCATGGCCCAATTAGTATAGCAAGGTGGCCTGGGGGGAAATTGTCCCTCTGCCTACTGGCCCAGTTCTCCCCTTTGATTGAGGTTTCTGTGTAAAGAGCTTACCCTACGTTCATATGGGTAAGGTAAACATACAGACACAAGTAGAGAGTGTAGGAAGTGCTTGTCAGCATATATTATCAGCATATGAATGATATTCAAAGCCAAATGAACTAATTATAGCTCCCAAAAAAAGGTTTGGGAAGAACAAAAAAGTTTAAGAAGAGAGCCCAGGGGGACCCCTACACAAAGTGAAACAGGAGATAAAATGTGTTAATATAATGCTGATTGTACAATTATAAAAACTGTTCATACAAAGTCCTTCAGTATATAGGGGTAATAGCCCAGACCCCACCAGGGTTATAATCAGCACCTGCAACAAAGTACTTAAAGGGCAACTGTGATCTCAAAACAGGTTAGGGTTAAATGAAAGCCTGCAGTATATCCTTTACACTGAGCCAACAATCACATCTCTGGCTGGAGCCTGTGAGAAATTACATTGGGGTGAATGTTCAAACTTCCTGCTTTCAGTAGGTTGAGTGACATCACATGACTTCTGCCGGCCCTCTGCCGGGGGGAGAAGCATGCTCAGTTAAGACTTATTGCTGGGGAAATCAGGAAGTACCTGAGGAAAAAATTGACAGTTGAGAAGGGGAGCCTATTATTGCAGACAGAGGCTTGTCACATGGCTAAAATCAGTTCAACCAGGAAGTTACATTGCTGAACCTTTTCAGCAATAACTTCTCACAAATTTTATCTAGAGATGTGATTTAGGTTTTATTTTGAAGGTATGATGGAAGGCTTTTTATATAATTATTACTAGTTTGGAAAGATTTGAGACCACAGTTAACCTTTAAATACAGTAACAATATAAAAAGTGTACCGTAACCCTCAAAGTGCAAAAAATGTATTTTGTTATTCAGAGAATATATGTAAAAACCTAAAGCTGTCCAGCTGCTACACATCTAATCATTAAAGGACAACTCTACCTTCATAATGATATATTTAAGAAAGAATGGCCCCATCAAAATATGTTGATATATACTACTTTGTCCTCCAAAATCATTAGTTTATGCCTGCTATGCTGCTAGATGCCTCAAGGGTTAGTGTGTGTTAACTATTTGTTCATGCCCCTACAGCAATTTTGTGAGCTGGAAATGAGCTTGAGCATGCTAAGAGGAGGCAGTTAGGGGATTAGCATTCTGTCATTGGCTGTGATGTCATCTGACTGACATTTCCAAACTTAAAAAACTAGGAAGCAGAAAGAAGGGTAACAGGACATTGTGTAGCATTTCAGGTTAGTCATATTTATAGGCAAATCAACCCCAAAACCTAAGACTGCAATGATTAGAAAGCTGAAATACATACATTTTCATTAAAGGAATGGACTTGCCCTTTAAATAAATTCACCTATGACTGCTTTTAAAATTTCACTGATAGTTATTAAGTCTCCCCCTAAAAATTAATTATATAAGACTTAAACGTCAATTTATAATGAATTACATTTTCACCATAGTTCATAAGCATAGTTCATATTTGCTTAAATTAGGAGCAGAAAAATAACTGTTCTTCTGAATCACAAGGTAACATGTAACAGTTATTATAAAGACTCCGCTGGCTCGATCAGTCAGTCCAATATATTTATTATTCCTGGATCTTTCTTCACTTTCTTCTAAGGCAGGGGCCACAGATGAAAGGGGGGCATTTAGGGTTACTGTAGATGCCAAATTATATATTGATTATGGAAGCTTGTCGTAAGAATATGCTTGTCATAAGAAGGTATGATAGCCCCAATGAGAAGATTGTACATCTAAAAAAAATTGCAAGGATAAGAGAAAACAATTAGGATTGTTACTGAATATGGTTGGAATAATTTGAAATTTGAGGAAATACTATGATAAGGAGGTTTTGGGATATTCTTAAGAAAGGCAAAGTAGTGGATTCTATTAGAAAGAGACCTATATTTACATTCACAAGTAAAAATAACTTGGAAGGTACTGGGACCCTTAATTCTTTTCTTGGTATGCTAATCATAAACCAGCAAAAGAGATTTTTGGAGAAAATTCATGTTGTTGGAGGGAATTCATGTTAAATAAAACTGCTCCCATTAAGCCCCTCTGCAATATCTGTTTTTGTGCTATTTCGAGAATTCGAGAATAAATGTATTTATCTCACAATGAGTTGTGATACTGTAGTCAGCTGTGTTACTTCTGTGTTTTGTTTTTTAGATACTTAATGAAACTAGCAGAACTGTTTGAAAAACTTCGGGTGAGCAATGTTTGTACATTACGTCCTTGTATGTCCTTTGTCAAACTACGGTACACACACCACTTTCAATAAGAAGTGCTGCTGTAACATTTCTAAGTCTATAAAGACTTTGCAAGACAAATTTCTTCCTTTTGAATAAAACTAACCACACTTTTATGTTTCGTTGTCTGGCTAGTAGAAATGGGCTTTGTAATTTAGTCAGCAGTTAGTGTGTAGACTGGTTCTCATTTAAAGATGCAATCTATGTTGCTAAAACCTGCCGCTTTTTTCTTCACAATATAGCGAAAATCCGCAGGTTCCTTTCTTTCCCGACTACCGCTATGCTTATGCATGCTCTTATCCTATCACTCCTGGACTAATGAAGCCTACTACTTACTGGTCTTCCTGCTTCCCACCTCTCGCCCCTTCAGGCCATATTAAACCCTGCTACACGTATTGTTTTGCTCTCTAATAAACAGGAACCCAAATCTCTTCTGTACCGGACAACAACCTGGCTCCCCTTAAACAGCTCATTGTATACAAAATCCTTCAAATATTTTAAATCCCTTCGCTCTGCTGCACCTCCTTATATTTCCTCTCTAGTGTCCCAATATGTTTCTGCCACACACTGCAATCATCACAGAACTATCTCCTGCATAGACCCCCCACTCGTACTGCCTTCTCTCACAGTAAACCTTTCTCTCTTGTGGCTCCCATCCTCTGGAATTCTATTTCCCACTTTCTATGTCAAGAAACCTCATTTAGCAGGTTTAAATCTACCCTTACAGCCTACCTATCTGGTAACCAGCACAGTATATGACTGTTTTATTTACACTGCATAAGTCTCACACCAGCACTTATACCCATTCTTTTGTATCTGTATGTTACCCTACTAACTAGACTGTAAGCTCTACAGGGCAGAGACCTCCTTTCCTCTTGTGGCAAGGCTCTAGCACGTATATAATTATGTTTATATAGTTTATATATATTATGTATGTATTTGCCCCCCTTATATGATTCTTTTGTATTTTGCTATTGTACAGTGCTGTGTCCCCTTGTGGCACTTTATAAATAAACTATACATACATACAATCTAAAAACTCCCTGACTTTCTCATATATTGCATGCTTTTTCCCCAGAATGATTTTGGTATTTATATAAACTATGGTTATAACTATTAAACTTGGTTGCTTTTCCCTAAAAAGTCAGGTAAAGCATAAAAATTCCCATTGTACTCCTATGATGGTAGGATATCTATCTGTTATTGTATCTCCATAGAACAATGTTATAGTCATTTTCTCATTGACTTTTCAGAAAATAGAAGCCCGAGTTTCTTCAGATCAAGACTTAAAACTTTCAGAACTTCTAAGATATTACATGCTCAACATTGAAGCAGCAAAGGTAAAAAAAGCTGCATCAATCTCTTGATTTCTTCTACAATAACGTCTTCTCGGTCACAAGTTTTCTGGCATTGCAGTGAGCTATGCACTTGACTCTGACATTCTGCTTTCTGTCTGGCTTGAGAAGTAGTGGGTGGAAGGTCATTTAATCAATTAATCAAATATTAGATGGTTTGGAGTCTTTCCAAAAATAACAAAAAAAAACCCCAGATCCTATTGACATTTTCTATTGCTTAAACTATTTGGGCTGTAGTCCTTTTAATCTGTTGATCATCTATATGATAAGCTTTCCCACAAACAGAATTTACAAGACAAAACATATAGCAGCCTTACTGTAAAGCTACCTACAAATGATGAGATATGATCAGGCAATCTGTAGTTTTCAGACAGATTTGTCATTCTTTAAATGCTCTTCCTACTTCGTCATTATCTGGCCTTTTCTTAATAAATGTGGGGCTGATAACTTTCTTATGAAGAAGTCCGATAAAGACAAAGCTTCACACTGATCTGATTATTTAGTGCAGTTTGGCCAGATTATACACAATTGATAAAGAAAACAATTTGCAAACCATCCCTAAAGCCTTGTACACACGTCTGACGCACAGATCGAC
This sequence comes from Hymenochirus boettgeri, assembly GCA_019447015.1. Classification (NCBI taxonomy): domain Eukaryota; kingdom Metazoa; phylum Chordata; class Amphibia; order Anura; family Pipidae; genus Hymenochirus; species Hymenochirus boettgeri. Next base: position 62,197,533 of record CM033473.1, read on the forward strand.
AAACAACCCCCGAGCACGGAGAACATGTGTGCATGCGTTCATTTGGCCATCGTTTGTTGATCTGCCACCTGGGAAATGTGCTTGGGGGTCGCCGGGAGTCTTGTGTGTATGAGGCTTTAGAAACCTATTTTACCCCAAAGGTGCATTCGTTTTTAATGGTTTTTTCCCCCCCATTTTCAGGACCTCTTACACAGACGAACAAAAAGTCTGGTTGATTATGAAAATTCCAATAAAGCTCTTGACAAAGCGAGACTGAAGAGCAGAGACGTGAAACAGGCCGAACTGCATCAGCAGGAGTGTTGTCAGAAGTTTGAAAAGCTTTCAAAATCTGCTAAACAAGGTATATTCATTATATACTGGTTCACAGTATAATGGCTGTTATGCCAGTGGGTTCACAGTATAATGGCTGTTATGCCAGTGGGTTCACAGTATAATGGCTGTTATGCCAGTGGGTTCACAGTATAATGGCTGCACAGTATAATGGCTGTTATGCCAGTGGGTTCACAGTATAATGGCTGGTATGCCAGTGGGTTCACAGTATAATGGCTGTTATGCCAGTGGGTAAATTAGAATTTTATTAGACAGCATTTTTACAGTTTATCCATTCACAGACAAGCTTATTACACTCAACCCATCAGTATCGCTAAATACACACATGGTCGCTTTCTTGGTTTCTATCAGGGCAATGATCAATCTGTAATGGTCATCTGAAATGGCTGTTCGTCGTGCCTGCAAATGCCACGTGCAATAAAAACCCAAACTAAAACTGTCTTGGTTCTCTTAACCAAATTAACCGAATAAATCATTTAGAAGACGGAAAATAACCTTAATTTAAATGCGAAAGGGCCCCCCCACCTGTTTTTTTAAAACCTTACTTAATGCTGGGTACCCACAGGGCGACGTTTTGTCCCAACCGAGCGGTTCCTACTAGAAATCATTTTGTGGGGACAAATGATTGTTGAAAGATCGTGCTTCCGAACTGGCGACCGAGCTTGGGGGCTGCCGCTCCCACCCACACCGTGTGATATTTTTGGCAAACACAGAGCAGTAAAAATAGTCATAGAAAGGGGAAAGCCTTGTGCTTTCTGAAATTGGATGTGTCCATTCTGGATTAGATGGGTCTATTCTGAATTAGATGTGTCCTCCTTGGATTAGCAGTATCCTTTCTGAAATAGATGTGCCCACTTTGAAATAGATATGTTTATTCTGGATTTGATGTGTTTTCCTGGATTCAATGCCTCCTTTCTGGATTAAATGGGGGCCATTCTTGTATTAGACAGGTTTCTGGGTTAGATGTGTTTTTTAATGGATTAATGTCTTTTATGAATTAGATGTGTCCATTTTGGGTAACATGTATTCTTTTAGATTAGATGTATTTTTCTGGATTAGATGTGTCCACTTTGAAATTGATGTGTTTTCTGGATTAGTTGTGTTCTTTTTGGATCAGATTGTGATGCCCGGTGTCCATGAGTATACCTTCAGTGCCTATACACTGCTGTCTTCACCTATAGACAAGCCCTCGATCGTCAGGAGACTTGTTGCGCCTCGCTGTACACGGTTACCCCCAGGTCTTAGAGCGCAAGGTATGGACGATGAGGCCGAGTGTACTCTGGAAAACCGGAACGCCAATGGAGCTGAACAGGGACTGGAAAGACAATAAAACAGGATAACAATGAACAAAGAGAAGAACAATGAAGACTTGGCAACTAGAAATGGCTACTAGAATAACAGGGACCACTAGCTTGGCAATACCAAAACTATAAAAGGCTGATAGTCTGTGCATGGTTTAAATAAAGCAGAGGGACCAATAGGGAGTGGAGGACAAGAGTCTGATGCAGGGATTGGCTAATAGGGCAAGTTGGAATTCCCCACCTGGGAACTACAGAGGAGATAAGCGGAGGTGCCTGTGTGCGTCTGCACGGCACCAGAAAGAGAGGCGCGAGCACGGCAAGGCGCACGTGAAGCCGAGGGCGCAAGGCGGGTAAGTGCCACGACCTGACACAGATGTGTCCACTTTGAAATGGATGTGTTTTCTGGATTAGATGTGCCCTTTCTGGATCAGATGTGTCCATTCTGGATTTGTTTGTTTCTATTTTCTTTGCTGGATTCGATTTTTTTTTCTGGATTAGATCTTTTTCCTGGTTTAGATTTGTCCTTTCCTAATTAGAGAAAAAAAATAACTGAAAAGAAAATTTGCATTCGATTTTATATGTAAATGTTACATTCTGAAAATATTTTATTGAAATATATAGTGTTATATTTTATTTTGCCTGCCAATTGAATAACTGTTCTTAAAGGATTATTCTGGCAATAAGGACTAGGCCACACTGCTGCTCAGATAATTGAAAACGCGGCAACGCACCGAAAACACGTGTTTTTGGGTGCGTTGCTTTTGCGATTTGCGTTCCGCATTTTTAATCGCAATTGCATGCATTTTCCTATACCTAATGAAAGAATGCATGCGCAAACACAACGTAATCGCACATGACATCGCATGCAATTCCATGTGCGATTGCGTTTGTGGCACAGTGTGGCCGTGCCCTAAGTGGTTTTTTTTTTAGTTTCTTGTGAATGTTCATTGTTTCTTTTGTAATTTGCAGAGCTGGTTGGCTTCAAAAGAAGGAGAGTAACTGCTTTTCGCAAAAGCCTGGTGGAAATGACAGAATTAGAAATTAAGCATGCAAAGGTTAGTAGAACTTAAAGAGAAAGTCCAGCCCTCAAATTTTTTTTTCATCTAAGTATGCACAAGCTCATAACTAGCGAACTAAAATGCAGAAGGGTCCATAAACAAATATATCCATTACCACACAGGCATGTAGGAGCATAGCAGCCATAAGATAATAATTCCAGAGGACAAGGTATGATATATCAACATATTTTGAAGGAGCCATTCTTTCTAAAAGATGTCATTATGAGGATGGAGTTGTCCTTAAAATTTACGCCATCTGTCGATATATCTGGAATATCAAAAAGTTACTAATCCCAGTAGAACCTGTTTGTAATTAAGGATTCCCCCTCAATATATTGGCCTTGTGTAACTATGAACATTTAGGTGTAAAATACTGTGATTGTGCAATAAATGATCACAGCAGACATTTATTATTAAAATCTATATAAGGGCAAGGCCACACTGCAACGCAAACGCAATCGCATGCGATTTCATGTGCGATTTTTTTGCGTTTGCGCTTGCGATTTCTTCAATAAGTATAGGAAAACGCATGTGATTGTGATTAAAAATGCAGAACGCAATCGCAACGCACTGAAAAACGCGTGTTTTTTGTGTTGCCGCGTTTTCAATGATTTTTAAAATCGCAAGCGCAAACGCAAAAAAAACGCAGCAGTGTGGCCTAGCCCTTAGATTGTAAGAGTGTGGGGTGTATGTTTTCCTATGTTAAACTTTGCTGTTTTTTTTTTTACAAAATGTGATGTTTGTCTCCCATTCTGCACAGAACAACATCTCCCTCTTACAGAGCTGCATTGACTTATTCAAGAACAGTTAAAGTGCCTACGAAGCTGTTTGGAAGTACCTGGAACAATAAGCATAAACTGCACTTCAGATGTTTGTCCCCTACACCAGCATTTTTGCATCTTGTCTATAATTTGTTTGAAAAAGATACACTGAAATATCTTTTGTAAAGTTACTAAAATTGAAGATAGAAATTTACAACTAACTTGGTGTTATAAATGATTAACCTGCAGCCTTTTTCCTACAAATTACTGCTTTCTCTAATGGTGGCTGAATATTGGAGAGTGTCCAGGTATTATATTTAGCTACAGTTTGGTCTCTGTTCCTGGTCTAGAGAACACAAATCATGGATAGTTCTTTTCATTCTAAGCGCTGGAAGGTTTGACACAAACATGTTCAACATAATGGCAGGTTCTTTAGAATCCTTTTATCATCATCATCATATTTCTTCTATAAAAATAGTGTAATAGTTTGCTTAAAATGGGAATATTTTCCTTCTAATTTTTCTGTTCACCTTCAATAAATAACCAAACCTATTAAAACTAGACAATCAGTCATCCTTTTATGAAACTATTGCCCGGTGTGTCTATGAATGGCTGTTTATGAGGCTAAACCTATTAATTAGGATTATAATGGGATATGAAGAAGTAAGAATATTGTGCACCTAACATTATTCTGCTAGAATTATTCTTCACTTTACATGTAGACTCTTTACTGCTGGTTTTTAATACTGTTAATTTAGATAGAGGAGCTAACTGCAGGCCTACCATTAGGCAATAAGGCAACATTTAGGGCTAGGCCTCACTGCCACGATTTTAATCTGTTTTATGCTTCGCGATCCACAGTGACATTTTATTTACATTGTGGGACGTAGGCCCCACTGGTGGGGGGATTTGGGGCAGTGGGACATCAGCCTTATTGTGGACCATTCTGCACTTCTCAAAGTATCTAAACTGATGTATGTACTGTGTTTATGGGAACGCAGCGCTGTACAATAACAAAATACAAGGGGGACAAATACATAGATAGTTCAGTACATAAATATATAAATTATATAAATAGAAGTGCTAGAGCTTTGCCACAAGACGAAAGGAGGTCCCTGCTCCATAGAGCTTACAATCTAGATGTTTTGACTATTTTCCTCCTTTAATACAAGACTATATAAGTTATCTTCTCATATGTCTAGGTCCTTTACCATTAAGCATTCATGTATCTTAAAGGCCATCTGAACTGCAAAAAAGTACACTTACTTAGAACAGGTTTGGTCCGGATGCCTTGCCCCAGGCCCTATTCTCAATACAAGTCCGTGAAGGAATAGGATTCAATATGTAATTCAATGCATGTAACTTAAAAGGAAGAATAAAAGCGAGGTAAAGAGATGTTTCTTTAAGAGATGACCCTTTTAATAGCATTGGCATGATCTATTTTTTTTTTTTATTTTTGTAAGGCTGAGGCTACGCTACAAAGCACAAAATCGCGAGCGTTATTGCGATTTCTGCGCATGCGATTGCACAAAAAATGGTTGAACGCATAACGCGAACGGACGCAAAATCACGTACAACCAAAATCGCTGGAATTTTCGTGTTCCCGTGATTTCCATTTTAGCAAAAATCACAGGTGCAATTGCGAGCGAAACACATGCTCAAATGCGCTAGTGTGGCCCAGGCCTTTCTGTGTCCTTACTGTGTGCTGATTGATGGATAATGAGTAGTACAGGGAGCTGGTTGTAGCTGACTGAACGAGAAACGTGCGATCATATATATCGTGGGTCGGCCCCCACTATAGTACGTGTGTATGAAGCTTTACCTGAAGTGTTTGTGTTGCTGCATACCATTAATCCAACACATATTTTGCTCAGGAACAGTATCCCGCCTCCCTCTTTTAACCACTCCCACTTCCATCTGACCTGACTTTTTTCCCACAAACCAACTGTCAAAACTGCACAAAGCATTCCAACTGTCAAAACTCTGTCAACATTCCAGCTACTGTAAAACTACTCACAGAAGAATAGCTTATGAGACCAAGGCACTTGATTGACAGCTGAAATCTAAGATGGTTTAGGTTGGATATCTAAAGAAATAGGAGGCAGGTCAACAAAAAAATGGTACAGCAAGGTGGCTCAGTGGTTAGCACTGATGCCTTGCAGCTCTGAGGTCCTGAATTCGATTCCACCCTTGGACACATCTGCAAGGTGTTTGTATGTTCTCCCCATGCTTGCGTTTCCTCTGGGCACTCCGGTTTCCCCCACAATCATAAAAAACATACTGATGGATTGTATGTGTACATAAAGTGATTATATTGTAAGCTCTTCTTGGCAGGGACTGATGTGGTTGGAAAGAATTATAGTTTTTTTCAGTATAGAAGCCCTTTAAATAACAATATGACACTTATATTCTTCTTTTAACTGCTAATGTTTGGTCACTGCTGTCACATGCATTCTAGGCTTGGCAGATTCCCTCAATTGTGTTTTGGTATTATACTGTGAATGCTGTAAAATGTAATGGTGTTCTTGTTGGGACAAAACGACAAAGCTCATTTATTAAATTATTATAGGTTTCTTCCCCTTGGCCGTGTATAATATATTTTTCTAAATTCTATTACAAGGATTTTGACTTGTGTTTAAATACATTCACGAAAGAGACGCTTTGGCTGTAATTCCCCTTAATGCATGTCAGCTGGAAGTAAATAGAACTTACAAGTTCAGTGCTGTGTTTGATTAATCAAGCCTGCCGAATCCCTTAATAAAATAAACCATCCCTTGTACTGCTGAACTTTGCATTTGCAGCTCCAAATGGTGATCTGAGAAAACACAGATGTTTTAACCTAATCCTTCTTTATTTATGGCTGTTATCCTAGCATACAATATTCTATTCTAGTTTATTTCTTCCATATTTGTTGAGACAAGGGATAATAATGTTTTCTTATCTGGTGTTGTACAATGATAAGAGATACATAGAGGGTAACTAAATGCTGAGAACAATATTTTCTTAAGGTGGGTTCACATGAAGGGCCCTTTTGTCCCGACCGAGCAATAAGTACAAGTGACTGGTTGGCTGGGACAAATGTCTGTCGGTTGCAGCAACAGTAGGCGCAGATGACAGTTCGCATGACCGATCATGTGGTCCCATAGGGAACCGCACAATCAGCCGTGATTTACCAACAGGTTCGATCGAATCAACGTGTGACCGACATTGATCGCAGCCGAAAACACCGCAGATTTTTGGCCTGACAGAAGTGTCGGTCAATTGGGCCGAAAAATCTGCCCGTGTGTACCCAGCCTTAAGGTGGCCATACACTAAAAAAGGTTATTTCAATCGTAACACTGACATACTTTGATAGACAGATGTACAATGTTAATTTCACATAGATGTTAGTTTGTTGATTATTGTCGTCTATTGTGAGGTTACGTTCCATTTAATTGGAACTTCAGAAAATACTATGATCATTTAACTGATCAACTTCAGAAAATGAATTTCCCAATATAATTACGATCGATATTATGATCCAAAGATCAGGAAAAAGGAAAACTGGAAATATCTACTCGCATGGCAGATTGATCGTAATATCGGCTCAGTGTATGAGCACTTTAAGCTGATCCAGTATCTAGTGCAGACTGCAACCTCAAGATTTATTTATTACGATCCAAAGATTGGGAAAATGTACAATGGAAATATATATACTCGCATGGCGGATTGATTGTAATATCGGCCCAGTTAATGAGCATTGAAACTACTTTACATTAGCTGAAACTACAATTTGAGAGAAGTAAACTGGTGGTACCCACATATTTGTCTGTGCTTGCTTTGTTATTAAATTATTAATGTTTAGTGAGTGCTCCTAATTGCCCCCACCCTCCCTTACTCACTGCCTTCTTTTAGTGTCTGCGACACTTATATGTTCTGCACAGCCTCACCATGGAACCTGTACTGCTTACACATCTCCCTCCCTCCCCCTTCTTTCTTTTCTCTGCTGATTCTCTTAATTGTTGCAGAAAGTGTGCTGGCAGACAGCTAAAGAGCCTAGTAAGAGGTCATTAATGGGTCACATATTACAATTTCTGCTCCTGGAGTGACATGACAGGCCTTTTCCTGTAAATGATCTGTAGCCCAGATTTAAAATCTGAAAAAAGGTTTGAAGCAGTGGGATCTTGCTGTATTTAAAGGTATACTTTTGAAAATTCGATTTATAGATACCCTAAAGCTGATCCAGCATCTAATGCAGAGTGAAACTTCAAGATTTACAATACTGTTCCTTGTGCTTATGTGCTTATACAATCTTTATTAGTGAATGGGAATGACACAAGGAAAGTGGAGCAGTTTACAGAGGAGAATGGGTAAAATAGGAGAGTGATGTGGTCTATGGTTCTATACTGGTTTAGGTAAGTAGAAAGTAGTAAATATTGGTGACTGAGGTTACCAGTAGGTGGGGGATCAGCTCAACTATTTTTGTATTAAATACGTTCACTTGTGTATGTGCCTCTGGTGTGTTGTCACCATAGAGATAAATACAGTTTTAACAGAAATTCCAATTGGAAACCTTTAAAAGCAATCTGTATATTTATAGACTAGAAAGTATTTAACGAAAATCATTTGTCCTTTTTATGAACCACATTGAGATCTGATCTGTAGCTTTATTCAGTATTTTTTCCCAGCACACCGCTGGTGCGTAGTCTGAGTATACATGCCTTTAGAAGAACAATATACAGAAATATTTTTATTGTACATTCTTCTTTAGAAAACGGCATCCATATTATTTTTATTACTGCTATATGCAGCTCTTTATTTCTTTGTCCAAGTGTGATATAAAAACATTTAAGTCTTTACAGCTTTCCCCCTCCACATAAATTCATCCTCTCAGCCACGCAAAATGTTAGTACGGTACTAAAAAATATCTGACAGTTTCTTGACTCTAACTTGATTTTTGCAGTCCCCACACCTGCTAATTTAGCCATTTACCGGTAGATATCTGCAGAACAGTCGGTTTTTTAAATGAAGTTAAAGGCTGGTACATACGTGTGCAATGTTTCATGCAACTGCAGAGAAACAAGCAGTTGGTCATCCGACTGAAGAGCCATACATGGGCCATTATTGTCTGGAACGGCTGTTCATTGGCAGTAGCCTGCAACATTGCACATCTGTGTTTGGCTTAAAACTTTACAACGGGTCCAAGGCAAAATCTGTCAATTTTCCTTGGTAAATATTTACACCAATTTCTGCCAAACCATTTTTTTTGGAAAATGACATCCAAGGATATAAACATTGTACCCTACATTGCGTTACAATCACTACAGGATTCACTGCAAAGGGTAGGTTGGGGGAAAGTCTGCCTTGCCTCACCTCCTACTGTCTCTCTCGCCATTGTGATTTCATAAAGTGCGTGATCTTTTAAGACCCCCATATATGGAATTTTTTTAAAAAGGGGGTTAGCAGGGCACTAGTGAACCATGTACAGAAACTGGAGGGTGCCATGCAGGAACAAAACATGTTATAGATAGAAAAATCAATTGCCCGCGGCACACCACAATATTATTAAAATCCCTTTATTAATAATCAAAAATGGGGAAAGTATGTGCTGAGTATAAACTAGAAAAAGTTAAAAACACCTAAAAATTGTATATACAATATCTTAGCCATCATTAGTAATACATCATATAATAAATAAGACGTATTACATAAGCCCCAATAGACGTAACCGATATAGAGTCAAAAATAATAAAGTGCTGTATGTAAAGCTATATATCTGATAGTACTGGATAAAGTAAACTTTATACTCATCTGTCCCTGTTAATATAGCCCCATTCAAATGCAGCATAGAGGTAAGTCAGGTTCTCATGTATGTAAAGGCTGGTACTGAACTGGTGATAGCGGCGGCAGACCCCCCTGATGTGTTTCGCCCCTCCGGGCTTTCTCAAAGGTGAGAAACCTATATGGAATTAATATTCTGATCAATTTTAAAAAAAAATTTGAATTATCAAGGATATTTTTTCATGTTTTTGATAGGCCTATTGGCAATATCAATCCTATCTATTGGAAAAAACGTCACAGGGCAAGAAGGAAAATTTTCCATCTCTATCTACCAGAACTGCTGAAATCTACGGAAGATCCCCAGCACAAGTTCGGGATTTTTGATAGTTTATTCCGATCGGATTTTTGATCATTTTGGTCGATCAGAAAAACATTGGAGCCTGGGTGGCTACCTTTAGGGTAATCCGTATTTCTACCTTTGAAGATGGAACCTACTGTTTATCACTGGGCCATCATTCTGATTATCATTGCTGATAATATAGAGTAAAATTCAAATGTTTTCAATTTCAGAGAAATGCTTTAATGTATTGTGTTTCTGGGCAATGTATCCAACCCTACTTGCAGTTATTAACTAACTGATGAGTGGATGGTTAGATGGCACAGGGGTCATTTGATTCCAGAACAACAGCATGGAGATCTACAAAGCAGCAAATGCCCGTTTTGACTGCTGTCAACTCAGTATCACACACACAAGATTGTATATTGCAATGGCTCCTATGAAGATCATAGCATGAATATACTGTACATCATATCACTTCGATCTGCATCTGCTCAGTTTTATTAAAGCAGAAGGCTGACGGGGGAAATATACAAGTATTATTCTATAGTCTCTAGATCTGTTTTTAAGTTTGTGGTTTTGTTTATCTATCCAAAAAACATAAATAAATAATAGTTTGTAACTAATAACATTGGGGCTCCATCCAACCCTTCATCATCCCATTCATTATGAAAATAAACAGAAAAATACTACTTTTCTTTAAAAACTTAACGGCACAATGTTAAAACAGAAAGTGTTTATTGTTCTATCAGTCCTGATTTGGCAGAAGATATTTCAGCAATATAAGATTTAAATTCAAGAATTCTGTTTCCTGTACAGTATTTCTAGAGGAAATGTACCATGCAAATATTTAACAGATGCCAATGCAGAGAAGATGGAATAAAGACTCCAGATATAATGATACTTTCCTAATAGAAGCCAAATGGACAAAAAAGCAAACACGAGAAATTATTTTGTTCACAGACTTTAATAGCTGGTTAAACACAATAGCTTGGAGTATAAGGAAAATATATAAGCCCTGTTCACACATTACATCATTTTTATCCAAAAGGCCAACAATGAACTTTTCACCTGGCAATCCAGTGTGTGACGGCACGTGCAAATATCATTTAGAAATCCATTTTGCTGGATCAGTAAACAAAATTGGTAAGTGACATACATTGCTCTACTGTTCCACAGGAGGTCTCACAATCGCTCTTTCCTCCTTCCCCCATAGTATTAATCAGGCTGTGGTTACTGCCAAGCAGACCACCTGTATGGGGATTGTTTAGCAATCATTTTATTTAACATGTACACGGCCTTGGTGGTAAATAAAGTGAATACACAGCCCTAGGAGTCTCTTGCACAGCAGAGACTTAAGGTTTGTACACATGTGCAAACGCAGGTGCCGTCCTGCGACGCTCGATGTGTATGAACGGCCGTTTCAGACGATAATTGTGCCGTGTATGGGCACTTAATCGGGCGAGAAGGCCATTTGGTCGGGGGCCGTTGCCCGATCTGCCGGGCGGATCTCTGAACGAGCGGCCATTTCGGGCAATAAAGTGCCCAAACACGGCACGATTATCGGCCAAATCGCCAATGTAATACCAATATTCAAAAAAGGTAGTCGTTCACAGCCTGGTAACTATAGACCTGTAAGCCCAACATCAGTGGTAGGGATGGTGCTGGAAACTTTGTTACGGGATCATATCCTTGACTTTGTCTCCAGAGATCATCTTATTAGTAGTAGTCAGCATGTATTTATGAGAAATAACTTTTTTAAAAAGCGAGTTAGATTCAGGCACAGCAGTGGATGTGGTATACTTGGATTTTGCGAAAGCTTTTGATACTGTGCCACATAGGCAACTAATGTATAAACTGAGAACTGTTGGCCTTGAAAAAAACATTTGTTCATGGATAGTTATTGGATTGCAAACAGAGAGTAAATGGAGCTACATCTATGTGGGCTAAAGTTCTAAGCGGAGTGCCTCAGGGTTGTGTACTGGGGCCGCTTCTGTTTAATCTGTTTATAAATGACTTAGAAGGGGGCATTGAGAGCAAGGTCTCTGTGTTTGCTGATGACACTAAACTATGCAGAGCTTTGGAAACTTCAAATGATGTGCAAGTGCTGCAAGCAGACCTAGATAGATTATCACAATGGGCAGTAGAATGGCAGATGAGATTCAATGTTGATAAATGTAAGGTGATGCATTTAGGATTTAATAATCCCTGTGCCACCGACACCATAAATAACTCTGTGTTAAGTGCATCTGTAATGGAAAAAGATTTGGGGGTTCTGGTAGATAACAGACTTAGCTGTAGCAAAAAATGCCAGGTAGCAACGGCTAGAGCTAGCAAGAAATTGTCTTGTATAAAGAGAGGAATAGATTCAAGAAAGAAAAATATTATTCTCCCTCTTTACAAGGCACTGGTAAGGCCTCATTTGGAATATGCGGTGCAGTTTTGGAATCCCATATACAAAAAAGACATCTTGGAAATTGAAGCAGTTCAGAGAAGGGCAACTAAATTAAAAAGGGGAATGGAGGGGCTTGAATATGCAGGCAGATTAGACAAGTTAGGGCTGTTTACATTGGAGAAGCAACGTTCACGTGGGGATATGATCACTTTATACAAATATATTAATGGGCCATACAATGAACTCTCTGGTGCATCGTTTACTAATCAGTCATATCAGAAGGTGAAACTGTGGAACTGCCTTCCAGCAGATGTGGTAATGGCAAGTTCATTGAATAACTTTAAAAAAGGCCTGGATAAGTTTCTAAAACTAAAAAATTTTGAGAACGACTGGTATTAATACATATAGATCTGGTTGATCCAGGGATACTTTCCGATTGCCGTTTGGAGTCAGGAAAGAATTTTTTCCCCCTTTTTAGCTGGGGTTTTTTGCCTTCCTCTGGATCAACTGTTAGGTAGGGTTAAAAAAAAAAAAAAAAAGAGGGTGAATAGGTTGGACTTGATGGACGTATGTCTTTATTCAACCTTAATTACTATGTTACTATGATCGCACATTTGCACGAACCTTGGAGATGGCCATGCACATAGTGATTTTATTGGCTGATACCAAGTATCTACCTATAATCGCATTGTGTGTGGTGTCCAGTTACTAAATCAGGACAGTTTCTTTATCAGACAAATGTTTTTATAGCAATATAATATTGCTAGGTGTATGGCCAATATAAAGGTTCATACACACATGCGATCAGACGATTTGTATGCATTGCTCTTTCGGGTGATAATCATGCTGTATATGAGCACTTTGTTGGGCGGGACAGCTACTCGGGTGAAGATCCGGTCGGTCGGGTAATAATTCCCAACCGAACAGGTGTTCACCCTACAAAGTGCCCATACACATCCTGATTATCGCCCGAAACAGCCGTGCATACACATTGTGGGTAGGCAAGTTTGGCCTCTGTGATCGCTCGTTTGTGTGAAGCTTAATGTTTTGTACACACATACTATTAAGCAGCGTTTTTCTCTCCCTCCCCCTAACGTTTAAACCTTTGGGTATGCAGTAGGGCATGCTCCCCCAGCCCCAACCGCATTAATATTATTGCAAAAAAGTCCCCCAATCTTTACTTACCTTCCCTCTGTCCTCCGCTGTTCAGAACTCCCGGCAGCCGCGACCGTGATTGGCTGCCTTTCAGCCAATCACGGACACGGCTGCTGGTCCCGTCCCCTGCTTGCAATTCCATGCAAGCAGAGGGCTGGGACAGTGCGGCGGAGGAAAGAGGGAAGATAAGTAAGGATCGGGGGACTTTCTAACAATAATATTAATGCGGATGGGGCAGGGGGGGGCATGCCCTATCGCATATCAAAAGTTTTCAAAAGGGGTGGACATGCCTTTAAATTATTAAAGGGTATCTCCACTGATAAAAAAAAATTGCCATTCAGTTTTATTGAAGAACGTGAGGTAAAGGAGCTGTGTCTTACCTCCCGTTCTTCAATAAAATGTTCAGGAGCCAAGAATGAAGGTAATGTACGCTCACTCCTCTGCCACGTTCTCCGACAGGTCCTCTGACATACGCATAGAATACAGAGTCTGTCAGGACCTGTCAGAAGATGCGGCGGAGGAGCAAATGATTGGGTAAGTACCTTACCTTACCTTTACAAATCCAAAGAAGTCCTAAGCACATCCAAAAGTAACAGGGTGCTGATTCTTACGACCCTTACCCCAAGGAGTCAATATATCCAATATAGTAAAACGAACGTTGAAGAATCGCACACCTTGCATGTGAACAAACTTGTTTTATTGAACCATCAACATAACACGCACAATCTTTCGGGGGGTTCCTCCCCCTTCATCAGGTGCTACTATGTTGATGGTTCAATAAAACAAGTTTTTTTACATGCAAGGTGTGCGATTCAACCCCTTTAAGGCACTATTCACCATGACTAAAATGCAGCTGACCTATCCCAATGTGCAATGTGAACAGCCAAGAAATTCAGAAAGATATGTTTCCTAGTAGTTCTGGTGAACTACAGCTCAGATTAAAAATCCGAAAAAAAATTTGGGAATAGCGAGATCATGCTGTATCTAAAGTTAATTTTTTTTTAAAAAATTGATTCTATTCCATTGGAATGAACCATATATAAGGGTAAATATATAAAAAAAATTGAAAAGCCTTATATACATGGCCTAATACATTTATATACCAAAAGAGACCTAACTGTACATTTAATCCATTTGGGCAGGAACACTTTGTGTACCAATGTTTTTGAAAATATCAGAAATTTTTTTATCAGTCAGGTCAATAGATCAGCTGGTGGGGGACATTGTAAATAAGTGTATGTTACAAAGCACAATATGATGGAATTTAGCTTTCCTTTCCCAAAACCATGTTAATATTTGTTTATTAAAGGGAATGTCTACCCTTAAAACAAAAAACTGATCAATTTAATTTCCCTTTTTCTTTTAATTTAAATACAGATCGTAATACTTTGACATTTAAAAGCCTCTATTTGCTGCTGTAGATGAAGTTTTCTGCTCTACATATATATGTATGTATATAGAAAAGGCAGTTAGAAATCTTAGGGAGAGAGAATTGAGAAAAGCCAGTCGGATGACTAGCGAAACGTCTTCAAGAACTACATTTCAAGTCCAGTTGATCTAATTGAATACAACAGATATACCATGACCTGGATGAATGAGAACCTTCACAAGCTTAGGGAGAGAGGGGCAAAAAGCCCTTCACCGAGCATAAAAATGGAGAAACGCCTTCTAATAACAGAAGGCATCTTGCAGTCTCATGCTATATGAATAGTATTGCCCACAAAACCTAAGAAACAAGAAGCAATTTCTTACTCCCATGTTCCCCAGATTAAGGGGCGGAGATATGCAAAATACAAATTGCTTCTTGTTTCTTGTTTGTGGGGCAATGCTATTCATATAGCATGAGACTGCAAGATGCCTTCTGTTATAACAAGGTGTTTATCCATTTATATGTATATAGTAACTACTCCCCTACTCACATTCACTTTTTAGATACTACCATCCATATCAGGGAAAATAGTTTACAAACTAGCATATATCGAAAGCCGACGGATAAACCATCTTATCTAATGTATAATAGCTTTCACCCTGACCACACTAAACACTCCATCATTTACAGCCAGGCTCTACGATATAATCGGATATGTTCTGAAATTACTAAAAGGGACCACCACCTGAAAACACTCAAAGCGGACTTCATTAACGGGCTACAACTCAAGGATTGTGGATCGAAACATCCATACAGCCACCAGGACTCCCAGAAGTGATCTTCTGCAATACAAACAAAAAACAGAAACAAATCGAATCCATCTAGTCGTCACATACAATCCCCAACTAAAGATCCTCAGAAAAATAGCCAAGGATCTACAGTGTACACTTCACAAGGATGAGAGGCTCCAAAACATATTCCCAGACCCACCCCTTCTGGCATTCAGGCAGCCCCCAACTCTAAAAAGACTAAGAACAAGAAGCGCCTTGATTCAACCTAATAAAAATGGAACCTATCTCTGTAGCAAAAAACAATGCAAAACCTGCCCACACATCTGCAATTCAGACAAAATACAGATTCCAGGCACATTAAGGAATACAGCATCCATGGCCAATACAACTTGCTCTTTATCCAACGTGGTGACCTTAATACAGTGCACTAGATGCCCAGCAGGAGGGCTGTATATAGGAGAGACTGGCCAAAGCCTGAGAAAGAGAATATGCACCACCGCTTTACTATAACAAATAAAAAACTGGACACACCAATAGAGATTCCATTTTAACAGCCCTCACCACTCCATAAACAATCTAAAGCTAGGTACACACCTTCCGATTTTTCCTCCTGACCGACCGTTCGATACTTTTGACCGGTCGGCCAGGAGGAAGGACTGTCGTTCGCGGCAAAAGCAGCCGCGTCCGATAGTTACTGCGACCGATTGTGCGGTCCATAGAGGACTGCACGATCGGACGAGGTTTTCCACCATGTCCGATTGTCCTTTCGTCCGATTCGGACGAATGGTCGATCGGACATGGGCACATTCGGATGCGATAATTTCGGTCCGATCGACCGATACACTGAACTATCAGTCGATCGGACCGAAATATCTCATCGTGTGTACCCAGCTTAAGAATCTTAAGGTCCTTAAGGGGAACTTAAAAACAGAGAATGAAAGGAAGGTCTGGGAGTAGAAATGAATGAAAACTTTTAACTCTCAGGAGAAGGGACTGAACCTGGGCCTTGGATTTATGGCAAACTATATAGATTAAGAACTGCCAGCATCAAGACAGAAATACAAACATCTGTAGAGACACTGGGACAATTAATTACATGGAATTCCTTGTACTTCACACTTCAGTAACTTACCACTATTTATATCAGCCACTTTGATTCACATTATCTTATACCTTATCTGTTTGTCCCTTGCAGACCCCTTTATATGACTTTGTTAACACCTTTCACCACCCTGATATTCCTTTTTTTCTGGTTATTTGAACTATGAGCCAGATGTTGTATATATATCAGAGAGCATCACAGCTTCATTGTATTCAGCTTGAAAAAGGAACTAGACTGTTCTGAAAGCTTGCTATGACTATCTTAGTTAGCCAATAAAGGAATCACCTTTATACCACTTTTGTTATTTTTTATTTCAAAAGGGTTACCCTGTAAAGTGGCTAACACGGTACACCACCTTTCCCTATGTATATAGTAATAAACCGATCACTACGTGTTAAACCTGCGTAATCCTGTTCAAATATTTGATCTAGATAGAATAACAGAGAAAACAAGATGCCTGTAAATGTTTACCAGATTTAATTCATTGTTCTGCTTACTGTATATAAAATAGTCTTTTCATGAAGGTCTGAATTAAAGATGGCAGGCATAGTCCTTCCAGCAGGGAATATTATGTTACTGTTAATTCAATGTCAGCAATTAACCAAACCTCTTTTCCATTCAGTAATTACCTAGAGCACTGAAGTTCGTGTGCTATATCCATCTATATTTTTGTACCCCAGTTATTATTTAGTTGAGTCACCAATGCATTGTAATGCATAATACATGGGTGTCCAACACAAGGATTGATGGCTAAATATTGTAACCTGCAAATCCAGTGAAAGGAATGATAGGGGTTGTTGGGGAAGGCTGGTGGCAATGTTATGTGCAGTGGCCTGATTGGTAAGGGAGGTGCCACAAGGTAAAGGCTTGCTGTGAAATACAATTCCTGTTGCATAGTTCTATACATTGTTTGGATGGTGGTTTAATGCTTAACTGAAGCTTGTTTACTGATCTTGTAAAAATAGTTTAAAGTATTTGTTTAATTAGTATATGTGCTGTGTGGGTATTGTTATTTAGTATTTATTTAGATTTATTTAGTACGTTCAGTAATAATTCTTTGATTTCTTTAAAAAAAATTTTTGCAAGTGAACTAATTTAGGTGTATTTAATTTATGAATCAGTGTTGGCTTCTGGGCTGCAGGCCAACGATAATGTTTTTTTCAGCTTGTGTGGTCTGGACAAATGGACTGTTATACTATGTGTTAAATGTGTTTGTACGCAGTTCCAAAACGTCCTTATCCCTATTTAAAGGCAGTGCACATATTTATATAAAATGCATTGTGCTGGGCTGGGTCAATGAAGGGGTTCTTATCCATATTATCCTCTTATTATAAAGCATGGAATGTTCTTCAGCTGTAGTTTGGCTTGCTCAGACCCCCTACCTTGGATTAACAGTCTGATTCAGTAGGAGTTGCAGTCTTTAAAGAACTCACTGTGTATTTATTTGCACATCAACTATGACATTTTATGACTGAGTTTGATGAAAAATTGGTCAGGAACTATTGTTCGTGTCCTAAATCACAGCCTAATCCTACCAACATATTGGTTTGAGTGAACGACTGGCACAAAATACTCACCCTCAAGTACCAGCCCTCTGCAAAGACAGAAAAAGTCAAGTAGATGTCCTGGCTGTTTCCCCTGCCTTGACCCCTGGATTAAGGTCTTAAAGGGCTCAATGCAAATACATAGGGGCATACTTATAAAGGTCCGTTATTTTTTGCTAAAAAATTACCACCATACATCGCCACGGAAAAATCGTTATTAACACCATATTTATAAAGGCAATCAATATTGTGGCGATAATCAATACCGCGCAATGCACTAAGTATAATATCACAACAAAGGTGGTTGCATCCGCTGCCAGAGGGGGCGGGCAGAGTGTACATCACACATTCCCTTCCCAGCAGCCGCTTGTGGGGAGGGGAAGGGGGGACCCACTGGGGGGAGGTGGAGGGACCCTCCATCGGGGGCACTGAGTAGTGCCTTTTGGGGCTTAAGGGGTCCCGCAGCTCGAACCAGGACCCACCTTCCCCAGCACTTATAAGTGCCTTTGCGACCCTTGGAAAAGTCCTTGCGGCCATACAAGGGCCCTATGGGGCTTAAGGGGTCCCGCAGCTCAAACCAGGACCCACCTTCCCCAGCAATTATAAGTGCCTTTGCGACCCCTTGGAAAAGTCCTTGCGGCCATACAAGGGCCCTATGGGGCTTAAGGGGTCCCACAGCTCGAACTAGGACCACACTTCTCTGGCACTTATAAGTGCCATTGCGGCCCTTGGAAGGGCCCTTGTGGCCCTGATAAGGACCATTGGGGCTTAAGGGTTCCCACAGCTCGAACCAGGACCACCTCCCCGACCCTTATAAGTGCCCATTGGCTGTTACAAGAGCCCTTGGGCATGTCTTCTTTCTTCCATCCGGTGACACCAGCTCCTCTGATTTGGCCAACACTGGAAGGTGCCCCTGCGGCTGCCAGCGGCACCTCCAGGGCTGGCTACATCTTGATTCAAAGTATTCTTTCTTCACAGCCAGCAACATCAACTCCACTGAAGCTGCCAATGCCAGGCGAGGTCACTGCGGCCGCCAATGACCCCGCTGGCACCATCGGCTTCAACGGAGCCGATGTTGCTGACCTCTTCTTTCTTCTGCCATCAACTGTAATGACTTCTGAGCTCCGCAAGGTTTGTATCTCTTTATATAGGTTTGCTGAAGGACCTAATCCAATTCTGATTGGTCAATTTTTCAATGCTTGCGATCATATGATTATACAGTAACCAATCATATTTCTAAATGATGTCAGAAGAAAGAAGAGGTCGGCAACATGGGCTCCGTTGAAGCCGCCAGTGCCAACTGTGTCACTGGCAGCCGCTGTGATACGGCCTGGTATTGGCGACTTCAGCGGAGTTTGTGTCAGTGGATGAGAAGACTTCGGATAAAGATGCCGGCAACATCAGCTCTGTTAATGTGGCTAGCGCCGGAGGTGTCCCTGGTGGGCGCAGGGACACTGCCCAGTGTTAGCCACATCAGCGGAGTTGGTGTTGCCAGATGGAAGTAAGAAGACACACCCAAGGGCTCTTCTAAGAACCAATGGGGGTCCTGTTTCGAGTTGCAGGACCACCAACAAAGGAACTTGTCAGTGCCGGGGAGGGGGGTCCCGGTACGGTATGCGGGACCCCTTAAACCCCAAAAGGCCCTTGTCAGGACCGCAAGGGCACTTGTAAGTGCCGGGGAGGGGGGTCCCAGTTTGAGCTGCAGGACCCCCTAAGCTCCAAAAGGTGGCGGGTCCCTCCACCCCCCCAGATGGCTCTCCCTACACCCCAGTGAGCGTATGGGGCAGGGCCCTTGGAGGGGCTGCTGGGAAGGGTGTGCGCCACGGGGGGCGAGGGCAGGGTGGACATACACCCAGCTGCTCCCCTCTGCCGAATGCAACCACCCGGGGCGGGGTGGATGTACACCCAGCCCTCTCTGGCAGTGACCTCAGACGTTTTCTCTTACTGAAAGTTGGCGAATTGAAATGGCCGAGGTTAACGACAGAACATAGTTACTGGAGCTTTTATATATAGCATTACTAGTGATATTGGGGGAAATGGCAGGAAAAACGATGGTGGATAGTTAACGGCCCTTTATAAATATGCCCCTAAGAATCCTTTCACTGAACTTTTCCTTGAATGTGTTTTAAAAAAAAGCAGGATCATCTTGAATTGTGTTTACCACTTTTCTAACAAGTGTAAATGATTTTATGTTAATCATGCATAAACATATTTTAAAGCAATTATCTGTAATAATAGTCATATGGTGTTTATTGCCCTTTAAGTATTTAAGATTTAAAGCTCAGTCTAAAGATCTAAAGATCTCATAACTTAACCCCTTCCTTTGCTGATGGGTTCTTTGCTTGTTTTCTTATTTATATGAAATATAGACACTGAACTATTTTTAGGGGTTTTATTCTTCCCAGAACTCCATTGTGAATGTTATAGTTTTAATTCTTCTAATGTGTCATTGTGGCTGTGGGGCTGATATTACTAGGGACCCTTCTAGGGTTTTTGCCACCCGAGTGAATGTTTGTAAAAAGGAGCTTGCCAGCTGTATAAAGCTAGGAACACACCATACAATAATTCGTCCCGACCGGCCGACATTTCAAATCAGATGAACGAACGATCGGACAGGTCTGAAAATCACAACCGATCATGCAGTCCTCTATGGACCACACAATCAGTCGCGCCTAACTGTTGGACTCGGCTGCTTTTGCCGCAACTGGCAGTCCTTCTTCCTGGCCCACCGGTTGAAAGCCTCAAATGGTCGGTCAGGAGGAAGGATTGCATAGTGTGTACCTGTCTCTAGATGTCTCACATAGTGCACTGCTGCGATGAGGTGGACTTGTCTTCTGGTTGTGGGTGTGGCTTGCAGTTGTGGCTAAACACTTTACAATGGTGTGGGGGCACAGGTAGGCCAATAGATAGATAGATAGATAATCTCATTAATAGAAATGCTGATAGAAAGCAGATAACTGGGAAGCTGGTGGTTAACAGTCAAAAGTACAGTTGAATAACTGGCAAAGAGACACTGGTGGTTAATAAGAAAGTAAAGAAGAAGACAGTTGTAATAGAATTGCCCCCCATACAGATAACTATAATATAAGTGATCCACACAATGTGGGCAGTTTTTGTGCAGCTTGGAAAAGGGTATAATTTTAATATTTTTATGAAATTTTATGATGTCAAAGGGAGCTCCCTTACAAATGCGGCTCTGCAGGGTTAAAAGTCTTCCAGCACTACAGTGTTAAATTACCAGTGATCCCCACATCGGTTTCAGGCGAAGGCAAGCAAGGGGGGCACGAGTGGTACCCCCGAGCGCTCCCGGTACACACGGGTATTTTTTTGTCACGAGGCAGTTTTTTTAGGTTTTTTATTGCAGCCTTTCCCTTTACCCTAGAGGCGCTGTCTCTGTCTCTCCTCCTCATTAGAGAAGAGGTCCTGGGTTTAATGATCATGAGTCTGTCTGTCTGAGAAGATAGGGATGAATGGGGATTAATGAGGATGTATATAAACATCATGTTTTAAACTATTGATATAGTTATTTAACCGTTTGCCATATATTTACCGTATATCACTGGCGTTATACAATATTCTTTCAGTATACAGCTAGGATCTTTTTAAGATTTTCTCTTTTTAATAAACCATCAATAGATTTACTGCATTCTATCACTGGCTGGCAAAGTAACAAAATAAGCTTCTATTGAGCATTTTCTTCCATAAAACAAAGATTGCCATTCCTTATACTAAAACCCTATTAAGCTTTCATGCAAAGAGGTTTGTGTGTTTGGCTTCTTCAGCTTGGTACCAGGCACAGGATATGAGTCATCAATTCGCTAACTGGTACACTGAAAAGGCTCCGTGAATCTGAATATTGGGCACTCAGAGAAAGGGAGAAGTTAGAAGCAGCAGAACTGACTGGAAGGGAATTTTCAGATTTTTCAATTGTAAATTGGAGCGGGAAAGGACCCTTTCCCTGTCTAATGCTTGTTATATTTGTCCATAGATAGATAGGGAGAAAATCCTTCCAACCACGTCAAGGTAACCCCAGTCTGGAAGGTCCTAACTTCTGACCTTTTTTACTTTACCATTAGCAAACTTTTGCATTTCTCATAGTTGTGCACTGGATCCATATAACAGGCTTTCTCACTTTCCCCCAGCCCTTTGGCTTTTTAAAATGAGGGAAGAGGCCATCTATCTAGTGCTTTATATTAAAGGCATAGGACCTCCCATAAAAGGGGCGTGTTGGAGGTGCTATTACAACATGGAAGCTTGACCTGGCTTCCCAATAAATACATACAATACAAGGATTGCGGAAGCACTCCAATTAGGATAATTTACAACTACATTTAGCGGAGGTGTTACTGATCTGTTCAAACATTTATACAAACATAGAAAAGATAATCAATGCACATTCCTAGGCCCCAATACAATATCATATTATCTGCACACTGGTATACTTTATAAACAAAGGGGTAGATAGATAGGGAGAAGCCAAATAATTCCACAGGCTAGCTGTGCCTACTGTGTTTATTTCACACTTTATTTGGGTGATTTACCCATATACAATTTTTAATTGGTGGGCTGAACTTGAACCATTAAGGTAATTCTATAGAGAAAACAATCAGGGTGATTCAATAAAAGTTCTAACCATTAAAAATGGTGCTAATTTTGCCCCAACCAATCGGATGTTTTTTACCATTTGAAAGCTAACATCTGATTGGTTGAGGCAAAGTTAGCATCATTTTTAATGATACAAACTTGTATTACATCTCCCTGAATGTACAGGGAGTGTTGTAATGTACAGTACAGTGTTGAATATACAGGGAGAATCTCTGACCTTTATTAATTAAAAGCCTTGTGAGAAAACAGGCCCTGTGTCTGTTATTCAGGGCTAGGGAAGAAGAAGAAAGTACTAATGAATATTTGGTATTGTTGAAAGATGTTGACAATCTGATGTATTGGCCCTTTCTCATATAGCTGAGTCAGTATATTTCTTACGCCCTCATTCATTGGCAGGATTCCCTAACTCAAGCATTCCATTTTATTGTAAGCTTGAAACTGTGAGATGCCTGGAAAGATTTCAGCAATAACAGTCAGTCAGCTGGAAGATCATGTAAACTGATTTACACCAGGTTCAGATCTGGCACAGAAAAGCAGGAGACAATTTAAGGAAAGAAAAGCTGAATGTGCAGTTGTCAGTAACACACGGGACATACTGGAAATTCAGAACCATGGGAATCGATTCCCTATAGGGTGTTTCAGCCAAAGCCAATTTATCAATGTGTCACATGATTTGTTTTTAAAGGTAACTCACTGAGAGATTGGGCATATGTATATTACTGGGTACCTGGTCCCTCATAACCACAGATAGACCTGCTTGGACCAGGCACTTACCAACAAATAAAGCTTAAAAGGCATGATCACCCTTAAAACAAATTAAATTGTCACTCACTTGTCATTTATTTGCTCGTAACTCCAACTGCTATTTTTAGCACTTTATTACATGCATTTCTAATCAGATATTTAAAGTATTGTCCCTGTTCTCTCCCTTTCTGGAAGAGATTGCCCCTTCCTCCCCCTGCTCAATGAGATTTTAGAAGCTTGAGCATGTGCAGAGAATACAGCAGGAGAAAGAGTAGTAAACCATTGGCTGTGATGTCTGTAGTTGTGATGAACAGGTGTGCAATGTAAAACCCCATAGACAATATCTGAAATTGCACTCCTAATTTTCAATTATTTCACCTTATTAGCATGGTCCAGCAGTATGGCAGCTCCCACATTGTTCCCTGTGATGGGTACAATGTAATATACATACACTGTTACAGGCTAGTAGGCACCAGCACAGCAGGGAATCTCCTAGTAGAGAATTGAGCAGAAACCAACTGGCAGATCAAAGGTAATTCATATTCCTTAACAATTCAGGATGTAGAATTATTTCAGGTTTTCATAAATACCCCCAGTTTATCCAGTAATTAATTCTGCATTTATAGATACCTGACATAATATCATAGCCCAAACCAAACTTGGGATATTATCCTTCCTAGGCCTACAATCTACCAGATATGTCATATTTGGTCTTATTCTGTTGGGAAAAATTAGTTATGGACCATCATGATATTATTTTGAATGTGACATGTATGGTTCACAGATTATGGACTGGAGGGGAATTGGATATTTAAAATTCCCTCCAAAAATAGGAACCAACCTTCGGGGGCAGAAGCAAGTCCGCCCCTCTAGGGACCAGACCGCTCCCATTTTCTGACAAAGGATAAAAATTGGAATTGGGTCACAGCTCAGCAGTTTGTCATAAGATCTACAATAACATCTAGCTAACAGGATGGACCTTATTGGCTTACACCAGGAAATATTATTTGGACTTTTCATATTTGGACTAACAAGCTCTGGGCTCATGGACAATTCAGATGCCAATTATCCTTAAGTATTCATTCTTTTATTCATCTCTCAGCCTCATCTGTGTGTTACCGCTTTATGTTCAGTAAATTGCTTTAGTTTTTCTTTATATTTTTTATGCACTATTTTTGTCAACTTTTAATAAGTGATATAAAATCAATTATAGGCTATTGTCCTATTCTGAGTATATCCCAAAATGAACCTGTGTCTTCGAAGTACGCTACTATAGAGAAGCATTACTTCTCTATAGTAGTATAGTATAGATATACTGTTTAACTGTGTATAGAATATTAGGGGTGAATAACCAATTTTCTAACAGGTTGTTAGAAGTAGGGGGGCGGATATCCCCATAGATATATGTAAACAGGTCATTCCGCTGTTTTTATCGGAATGTGGTGGCGGCGAGTATATTGATATTAATCGATATTAATTGTGTAGTATATCGTTTGTTAACTAAACCCACCGGGTCCGATCTGTTCCGTCCACCTGTCAGTTGCTTGGAGTGTGTTTTCCGGTAGCAGATAGGTGGTTGGGCATCTCGGCCCGGAGGGTTTGTGACAGTAGTCACAGTCTTGATAGACTGCATGAAGGCAGGAGACAGCTTTCTCTGTCAGAATGGGGTTAATAATTGTCCTTTAATATCTGGCTAGTGATACATCTAATTATGTACTGGATAGATTGGTTGGAATTTAGGTCATGTAAGTGACAATTGACCAGTTTATTTTGGATAATAATGTTTTAATTTGTTTATTTCATTAAGAAAACTTAGCTTTAAAGAAAAATTTAAGAAAAGATAATACAAAAATCCATGGCAGTACTTCCAGCTACTGGTCTATTCAGTAGGAGTGGAGCATGGGTGCAGCACTGAGTTGCCTGAGTTACATCAAGGACTTCTTCTCTAATGAGGCAGAGTGAGACATTTGCCTCAGGTGGTTCATCTTGGGTAAAAACCCCAAAACCTGCCTCTAGCAAACGTGTGTGCTAGGAGCGCTCAAGGGGCACCATTCAAGTGCCCCCCTTGTCCACCTTTGCACGATAACGATGTGGGGATCAATGGTAATTAACCCCTGTAGTGCTGGGAGCCTTTTAACTGTGTGATGTGAATGAAAATGGTGCTGGCAATATTTTATTTTGACCAATCGTGTGGCCAATTTAAAACCAGATGATCTGATTGATCCATTTTCCTCCCAATTCTACTGAAAGGATCAGCCAAAAGCTCAGTTGTGGTGAAATTTTCTGTCAATATTGTTTTTGGTGTTTAAAAAATGAATTTTATTTCTTTGTGAAAAGATGAAATGTATGTTATCTTTCTACATTGTTAAATGTTGTCACAAAATAAATATATTGTAAAATAAACATGTGTGGGTTTTGGATACATATACCTTAGCCTCCAATATGGCTTCCTGACACATCTGACCAACTGCCTCAAATTCTGAAAGATGGAGCTGGACTAAGACGACTGGGATTAAATGTCACTCCTGGCCCTGCTCATACATTACCCAGGACCGTGGATCATAGAATATTAACTTGTATATGGAAATAATGTGAATAGAACCCTTAAAGTGCCATTTCAACTTTTATAAGTTGTTTGTGTTCCTGGGCTGGGAATCAGATCCATGCAAGATTTTTTAAGCCCTGCAGTATTCTAAGCCCTTCAGTATTCTAAGCCTTGCAGTATTTTTTCTTGTTTTATTCATTCATGGAATAAAAGCTATATTTTAACTATAACTGTCGTTCCCTGTCCGGATTTGAGCTTCCGTCCTACTTGTATACACAATGTATTGCCTGTGGATTGGATCTGATATTTTGGATGTGGAGGCACGCTGGCAAGAAGCGGATCAGTTTGGACATTGGGGCATCGGGTGGTTCGGAAGCTCCCCACAGTGTGTATAATGTACTTGTATCTCTTCAGTATTCTGAGGCCTGCAGTATTCTAAGCTCTTCAGTATTCTAAAGCCTGCAGTATTCTAAGCTCTTCAGTATTCTAAAGCCTGCAGTATTCTAAGCCCTTCAGTATACTACCGTAAGCCCTTCAGTATTCTTAGCCCTACAGAATTCTAAGGCCTGTAGTACTCTAAGACCTGCAGTATTCTAAGCCCTTCAGTCTTCTAAGGCCTGCAGTATTCTAACACCTGCAGTATTCTTACTTAGGCCTGTAGTATTCTAAGTCCTTCAGTGTTCAAAGGCCTGCAGTATTCTAAGTGATTCAGTGTTCAAGCCTCAATTCCTGCAGTATTCTAAGGCCTGCAGTATTCTAAGCGATTCAGTGTTCAAGCTTCAAAGCCTGCAGTATTCTAAGGCCTGCAGTATTCTAAGAGTATTCTAAGGCCTGCAGTATTCTAAGGCCTGCAGTATTCTCAACCCTGCAGTATTCTGAGGCTTGTAGTATTGTAAACCCTTCAGTATTCTAATCCCTGTAGTATTCTAAGCCCTTCAGTCTTCTAAGGCCTACAGTATTCTAACACCTGCAGTATTCTGAGGCCTGCAGAATTCTAAGCTCTTCAGTATTCTAAGACCTGCAGTGTTCAAGCCTCAATGCCTGCAGTATTCTAAGCCCTGCAGTATTCTAAGCCCTGCATTATTCTACCCTGCAGTATTTTAAGATCTGCAGTATTCTAAACCCTTCAGTATTCTAACCCCAGCAGTATTCTAAGCCCTTCAGTATTCTAATCCCAGCAGTATTCTAAGCCTTTCAGTCTTCTAAGGCCTGCAGTATTCAAACACCTGTAGTATTCTGAGGCCTGCAGTATTCAAAGGCCTTCAATATTCTAAGACCTGCAGTGTCCAAGCCTCAATGAATGCAGTATTCTAAGCCCTGCAGTATTCTAAGGCCTGTAGT